>JBBBDQ010000707.1:4512500-4815000 GCA_037127315.1 Ascarosepion bandense
CAGGCAGATAAACACACACACAAACATCTTGCCTTATATATATATATATATATATATATATATATTGTTGATTTTCTGCACTATTGTAAAACTGCAACCTTGAAACTTCTGAATATCGTTCCTTATGTCTTTGTCTATGAGTGCATCAAAGTTGATTAAAATTAGACCACTCCTTCTATAACCTGATTTTTTTTCGATTATCGATTTTCGATATTTATCGGGGGTACCTCGACACAGAACCTAGCTGAGAACACTCGCATACGCGTAAAGTACAACTGTGTAAATTTTCAAGAAAATCGGTTCAGCCGTTTCGGAGTCTATTGGTAACGGACATACACACACAGACACACACACACAAACACACACACACAGACAAAGTTCCATTTATAAATAAGTTTAGATGACGCAAGAAAACTATAATCAGAACTATTTCTAACTCTACGTGAAAAAAGTCTTTTTCAGATCTTCCGTCATAAAGCAATGACAGAAATTCAAAAACACTTTTTGTACGATA
The DNA here is from genome assembly GCA_037127315.1 of Ascarosepion bandense. Classification (NCBI taxonomy): domain Eukaryota; kingdom Metazoa; phylum Mollusca; class Cephalopoda; order Sepiida; family Sepiidae; genus Ascarosepion; species Ascarosepion bandense. Next base: position 4,513,015 of record JBBBDQ010000707.1, read on the forward strand.
TCAAAATACGAATGAAGTCCCACGTTTATTGCTAACGAGATGTTTTTCTTCTCATTAATCAGCCAGTTAAGTGCCATACGTGATACACGCTTTGGGCGATCATGTCTCGAAAGAGACATGACTGACTGGACAGAGGTTGCCATTGCTTTTTGCGGTAGACTGGTTGCCAGCCATGGCTATAGAACGCAATCTGTACGATTATTTAACCCATAACTGGAGGGAAGAGACGGATTAATACCTTTCCTAAGGGTATTTGTGCGTAAGGTATTCAACTGGAATTCGAACTCGGCACCCCGATTTGTCGTTTCGAGTCGATATCCACTGCACCACAACGCACATCCCCTTCTTCCATTAAACCGTTCATAAATTGGATGCCATTTCAAAGAACAACGATTTAATTTTCAACTTATATTTAGTTTTCTCGGTTTTACAATAGGTTCAAAAATCTTAATATTAACCGAATTAATCTCAGAGGAAATTCTTTAATAGGATCGCTCGTAAACATAATTTTCATTCTGACTAAATAATAAGTAAGCTTTACTTTTACAAAATCTAGTTAATTAATCCTCAAATTTAGTAATTTTTTAGGAAACGAATCTCTAGAACAAATATTCGATTTTGAAGAGACTTTTAAATTTGACACGCCGAATTATTTACGACCTCTCCACGTGGGCAGAAACACAAGGTAGATGCAGCACCAGGCCAGTTAACGTGGATAAAACCGAGCCCCTAAGCTTTTCCTCAAACAAGACTGTACTCTTCGACAGTGCCTCGTCTATGTTCTTCTCCGCTCGAAGGCAGACAGTTCGACAAAGAGAACGACTGACGCACGCATTTAATCCCCTCAGACTGCCAATGACACTCCGAATTTTGAAGTTCACAAGTGGAAACTATCCTGTGGTTGGACAACAAATGATGAATTGCATAGGCTGTTCTTGCTCTGCACATTATTTCGAGAGAAGTGTATTTTTAAGAAAGCCAGGTGGCTTATGTGAAAATAGTTCCATATGTATATCTATTTTTAGGATCAGAGGATAAAAACCGCCGAAATTGCAAAGGATACATACAGAAAATAATTTTTCGTATATTTTACCTCGAGGAGTATAAGGCTTTTCACCTCAAGGAATATAAGGCTTTTTCAGCTCAGGGAGTATAAGGCTTTTTCACATTAAGGATTATAAGGCTTTTTCACCTCAAGGAGTATTAGGTTTTTTTCACCTCAAAGAGTATCAGGTTTTTTCACCTCAAGGAGTATAAGCATTTTTCACCTCATGGAGTATAAGGCTTTTTCATTTCAAGGAGTATAAAGCTTTTTCACCTCAAGGAGTATAAGACTTTTTTCACCTCAAGGAGTATAAGGCTTTTTCACCTCAAGGAGTATAAGCCTTTTTTATCTTAAGGAGTATAAGGCTTTTTCACCTCAAAGAGTACAAGGCATTTTCACCTCAAGGAGTATAAGGCTTTTTCACCTCAAGAAGTATAAAAAAAAAGGCAATTACCATTAAAGAGAAGATATTTGACACCAAGGCAAAAATCACTTGACATAAAGGGGGAAAAGGACATTTGATCTTAGGGAGGAGGAGAAAGAATTTTTGACGTTGTGAAGAGACAAACTAAGAATCACAGAGTAACAAGCCAGCTGCAAAGTGTCCAAAAGAATTTTGGGCGGACCTGAAAGAGACTATCACCAACTTTTAAATTTGTCGTTTTTCATTTTTTTTTTTTACTTTTTTCAGCGCAGTCTTATCAGTTATTACATAAAGTTTCCGATTACCAAAAAAAAAAAATTGAAAAGATTTCAATATTTAAACAATGTTAGTGGGGGCTCACTTTCTCATACAACGTTATAGTAAATCGATCCTCCATTTTGGAACCACTTGCGTTGGGGTCGCTTTGTTTTGTTTTGTTTTTGTTTTTTTTGGTGGGGACGAGTTGTTTGCTCTCGTTTTTGCCTTTTTCAAGTTTTCTTTTAGTTCTTACGATGGCATCTTTCTCAGAGACTCCAAAAATGACTTTATTCAAAAATTTCGATTTACTATAAGCTTGTATGAAAAACTGAGCCTTCCCCCCCACTAAAATTGTTTAAATGTTTTTTGTCAATCGGAAAGTTTAGGGTTTAATCGAGAAGATTGCACTGAAAAAAGTTAAAATAAATTGATAATCAACCAATTTACAGGTGGTGGTAATGTCGTACCGGCGAGTGGTTCCAAAATGGAGGATCGATTTACTATAACGTTGTATGAAAAACTGAGCCCCCTAAAATTGTTGAAATATTGAAATTTTTTCCAAATGTTTTTTGTCAATCGGAAAGTTTAGGGTGTAATCGATAAGATTTCACTGAAAAAAGTAAAAAAAGAAGAAAAACAACAAATTTAAAGGTGGTGGTAGTCTCCTTCAGGTCCGCCGAATTTTGAAACTCACAAGTGTATATTCTCCTGCGGTTGGATATCAAAGACCGAAAAATGAATTCAAAGATAGGTTCCCAAATGCCTCAGTGAAGCCCGAACAGTGTGATAGGTAGTAGGGACGGTCAGCCATGTCTGGTACAATTCACAAACATAGCCAACACTTCCTACAACTCAGGGATTATTAAAATCATCAGAAGATTGGAAGTTGGAAGAATAAACGTATATCGTTTGTATATTTAAAGTAGAAATTTATTAACAGAACAGAATAACATTAATTTGTAGGAGTTAAATGTTCAAAGTGAAAATATAGTAAGGAGTTACGTGAAGCCAGAATTCTAGTTGTAAGTAGCAGAATGTGTTTATGCAGAATTAAGAGGGTTACTAATAAAGTCTGTGTTCCTTTCCTTCTTTTATGGCCGGCGAGAAAGTAAAAAGGAAGGTAAAGCAATAAAGAAAATTTGTACTTATCGTAGTCGATTTTTATGAGTCAGTTGAAGTATCTTGTTATTGTTGTTGTTGTTGTTATAAAAAAGGGAGAACGAATGTGTATCGAGACGTTGTATCCGGGTCAGTGACTTGATGTTTCTTTTGTCACATCTTGGCGGTGTCTTAATCTTGCTTCCATCGCTGGCTGATTCGGCTTTCTTTCTCTCTTTTATAGCGAAAGACCTTTTCACATCAGTTTGTTAACTCCTCTCTCAGTTTTGCAAATCGCTTCCTTTATTGGTTAGAAAATTAATTTAACATCAGATCGTGGAATTTGGCTTCGTCTTTTTCTTTAATACGGGGTCACTCCTTTTTCTTATTTGTCAAAATTAGGATTTCACACAAGATAGTGAAATTTGTAAAAAGTGAAGAGAACAGAGTTACTTTTAATTCCATATTCACCACAAATTTTTAAAAAAGACATTTCCAAAATTGTCATATGTCCCAGAGACGCTCGTGGAACAAGTAATGTGGGTTTTGTTGGGTTTTTTTTTTTTTTAATGGTTCTACCCCGCTTTTTTTTTTTTTCACTGCCTTCTTCAATATGCTTGGGACACAGGAAAATTTATCTGGAAGCAAAGTAGAGAGTACTAAATTGTTATCTGATGTCTTTCCTTCAATATGGCAGCGAATACTGGACAATCTCATCAAAGATGAAGGAAAGACTTGAAGCAACTGAAATGTGGCTATACAGAAGGATGATGAGAATACCGAAAATGTTAGCAACGACGAGGTTTTGTAGAAGATGGAAACGAAAAAGAAACTTAGAAGCCAACGCCCTGAAAATTTATTAAATGATTCCAAAATTACCAGAACTTCACTTCCGGCCTTTTCTTGCATGCATACAACACCTTATGGAGCTCCCTACATTGAGCGGCTCTTGAGCCTTGTATTGGGTGATCATTAATATAAAAAAATGATATTATTCTGAAAATGTTTCCAACATCTTTTGCTTAAGACTAATGCTATTGTTAAAACATTAACTAATAACCTACATCATAAAGTGTAACACTGTGTATGATGCCAGCTATTGTGAACACTGGTACTCATGGCATCAAGCTTTCTTCACTTCTGTGACTGGCACAACTCAATCTTATTACATTAATTGCTTTGTGTCCTGTCAGTAAATGCAGACAGAGAATTGGTTTATATATATATATATATATATATATATATATATATATATATATATATATATATATATAAAACTGCAAATATTTACTGATAGTTTCCGATTTTAGTTCCACATACTCACGCAGAAAGAAAGAAAAATACTGGATTTTAAAATTAAATACACATAGGCAAAGGTTAAATAGGTACTTAGGTATTCTGAATCTTTATAAATATTTCAATAGTTAAACATTTTTTAGATACACTTAAAAAATTTTTCTTTGAAACAACATTTAAAATTTTTTTATTACAGTTAGATTTACGTTTAAAAATATTCAAACTCTATTGCTTTCTACATCACGCGACGAACGCTCTCGCCACGGACGCTTCTAGTTTAAATTTTAAAATCATTTGTTTCTGATGAAAGGCCAAGGCCGGTTTGAAATATTATATATATATATATATATATATATATATATATATATATATAATAGAAATAAATAAATACTGCCAAAAAATACATTTTTAACTTACAACTTTTTAGTAGTTTTTACTATATATATATATATATATATATATATATATATATATGAATTATTTTGAACATTATTTTTACCGATACTCGTATTTAAGTAGATATTCTGTTTTTTTTTAATTAAACAGTATTTTATCGGTAAAAATAATGTTCAAAATAATTCATTACAAATTGTCAGTTGCTTATAACCAAGTTTCGTTAAAATTCGTTAATTTCCGTAATATATATAAATATATATAACCGCAAAACTGTGTTGCTAAAAAGTTCTGTAAGTTTTCTTCATACTTCAAATATAACGGGTTGACAAATTGCTTAGCGTTCATTAGAAAGTGAAAATTATCCAAAATAGAATTTTTTTTATGTTGTAATGTCATAGTCATGCACGTGTTAAAGTATGAAAAAACTTCTTTTTATAAACATTTTAGAACACTACTACAGTTATTCATAGCTGATTCGACAGGCAGGAATATTCTTGTAGATGTCTACATTCACAATATAAAAAATAACGCAGAACTCCTTGGGGAATGTAGATCATCCATTTTTTTTTTTTTTTTTTTTTTGTCAGACAGCCCTTTTTTCCGAAAATCTGCTTCGAACAGTAAAATAAAAAATGCGTTCAAGCTATGACATTATTTAATTAGATAATCTTTTAATTTCTTTACAAATTCATATATATATATATATATATATATATATATATATATATATATATATATATATATATGAATTTTTATAAGAATTGTTATCAGTTTTTTCTCTTTTAATTATAATAATTTATAAAGTTTCAAAAATATTTTCTAAATTGTTTAAACCTTGCTGCGTTTAGATTATTAAGTTATTAAGTTAAGATTATATTTACCAATCTAAAATTGAAAAGCTTAATTCAAATCTTTGAGCCAAAAGATTTTTAAAATAATTTTTAATTTTTTTTTTGTATGTGTAGAAAGGTTGAATATGATATTTTGTATGTGAATTATGAAATATTTTTATTCTAGATACCCTGCTATAAACAAGCAATACTGTTTAAAATTAGATTAATTTAATTTTAAATTTTCTAATTTTCCAAAAATAACGTGTCACAGATGCATATTTTATTTTTGTAAAATTTCTAAAACCGAGAATTAACTTCTTTTTACAAACCTGTCAATCAAAAATAGACAAAAAAATGATAACTTTTGAAAACTTCAAAGAGTTGAGATTCCAATCAATATAATTTCTATTTGAAATACACTAGAGTATTTTGTTCATTTTAACCATTTATCTTTCAAATACAGATAAAATGAAAGCTTCAAGAAAGCTTTTTTTTATTTTAAAATTTCACTTTAAAACTTAGGTATAAAAAATGAGTGGCGTTACCTACAGTATACTGGTGTGTTATGATTTGGGTTTAGTTCTTATTGGTCAGGTATATGACACGTGTATCAAAGCAATAGATAATTATTTATAATGTATATGCATGCAATACTTTGGTAAAGAGTATAATTAGTGTATGTGCATGTCTGTGTAGAAAGGCTGGTATATAGAGTTACTTACCGTGACATTTGTCAAGGGAAATAACTCTATCAAAAGTTAGCTCCCTTTAATTCAATGGTATGTTAATGATTTTTTCTGAGGTTTAGGATTTCTTTGATTCATTATATCCCTTTAAATCATCAGCGATCGTGGCTAACCACAATTTCCTGTCCTTTGTATTTACTATAAACTTCCTTCTATGTTCTGTCAAGCTGTTTAGGTAACTTGCTGTTTCCGTTTGTCTTTCTTACCTTCAAGATATCCTGTCAGTGTCCAATTTTACAAACATACTTTCATATTATCACAAAAGTTTCGCCCGTCTCTTTCTAATTCTAAATACAATTTTCTTTACATTTCCTTCCTCGTTTCTTACATACTCTGTCTATGATATTCTCAGCATCTTTCTGTACAACTACATATGTTGCTTTAAGTCTCCTCTTCATTTGAGAGGAAATTTTCCAACATTAGGAAAATATAGGAGGATTGCGAAATCCCACCCATTTACCTAGAATTTCTCGTATTTTTTATACAGGATGTCCTTAAAGTTCATATGCACTTTAAAAAAATTATAACTTTATTTGTATTTGTGACAGAAATAATCTGTAAAAAATGTCATAAAGTTTAATGTACCTAGTTTTAAGTATAATTATTAAATAATTCATACCACCAAATTTGCAACAATTTTTAGATAAGTAAAAAAATTTGAACTGCAAAATCACATTACTCTTTGTATTGCTAATGATAGAGGACATGTTGAAACTTAAATAAAATTTCAATAAAACCTTAACAAATGTAGATTTATTTATTTCTAATTCTTTTTACAAATTATTCCTATCGCAAAAACAAATAAAGTTATAATTTTTTTTTAAAATGCACACGAACTTTATGGACACCCTGTATATTAAGTTTCCTATATTTAAGTATAGGAAGTTTTTCCTCAAGCAGTACCTCTCCGTCGGCTGGGGGCTAGGTTCATTTCTCGGCTGGGGGCTAGGTTCATTTCTTGGATCCAAAGGCGTCCCCAAAAGGGAAAATTCCGAGGTACTTGGGAAATTTTGCGCGATATGGTCGCTAAACACACTTTAAAGCTACATCTGGTTGCGTTGAAGGCACACTTGTAAATACTTATATAGGAGGGTGCATATTGCAAAACAGTTCGGCACACTTTTAGCAGTTTCTAATGAAATTTCTCGTTTTTTTAAATACTTCTCTTGGCTTTAGGAAAGCAGCTTTCGCTATTTCAATGAGCCTCTAGATTTTGGTGTGACGCTTTCTATCTTTCCAGATATTTAAATTTCAGTACTAGCTTAATTTTGACGTCTCCAATCTTGAGCAGGTTATTTTGCTAACAACCGTATATTCTGTCCTCAGTTGATAGTCTTTTCCTCCTACTTTCCTTTACTATTTTATTTATCTTCCCTGATTAAAAAAAAATCTGCATTTGCTTGATTTTAGCGTCCCCAATTCGTAGCTCTCATTTTGAGCTGTCTCCTTTGCTAACAACCATATATTCTGTCTTCTTACAATTGATAATTCATTCTTCCTACTTTTCTTTAATCTTTTATCTGTCATCCCTGATTATTAAATTTCTATACTTGTTTGATTTTGACGTCCCTAATTTGTATCTTGCAACTTGAGCTCTCTCTTTTGCTAACAACCATATATTCTGTCTTCTTACAATTGATAATTCATTCTTCCTACTTTTCTTTAATCTTTTATCTGTCGTCCCTGATTATTAAATTTCTATACTTGTTTGATTTTGACGTCCCTAATTTGTATCTTGCATCTTGAGCTCTCTCTTTTGCTAACAACCATATATTCTGTCTTCTTATAGTTGATAGTTAGTCTTTTCTTCCTACTTTCCTTTACTATTTCATCGATCTTCCCTGATTATTAAATTTCTGTATTTACTTGAGTTTGACGTCCCCAATTCATAGGTCGCATCTTGGGCTGGCTATTTTGCTAACAACCGTATATTCTGTCCTCTTACAATTGATAGTCCTTTCTTCCTACTTTCCTTTAATATTTAACTAAGAAGTTTATTTACTTAAAATAAACAATTTTGAAACTGATTTACGGATCCCATCTTTTATTAGAACCCACCATTTATTGCATATCATTCGGCTTACACTCCTCAATATTTTTGTTTTTATTTTTTTATTTATTTTCTTTTTAACAAGAATAGGGGTCTATCCTTTGTTTCCTGTTTAGGTTTGAGCTTCCGGTTCCTTCTAATGTCTTTTCATTCTCTTTCACTCTCAGTAGATATTTGCGTCTTAGTGGCTTCATCGCCTTGTTGTCGATGAATTGGTAAAAAAAATGAGAAGTATTCTGACTCTACCCCACTAATTGTTAAGACTCCCCAATCAGTCAGTTAAATGCCATACGTGACACACGCTTGAACGATCATGTCTCGAAAGAGACATGACTAGATGGACAGAAGCTTTTCCCGCAGTAGGTTACCATTAATTTCTGTGATAGAATGGTTGCCAAACAAGGCTACAGAACCCACTCTGTACCGTTCGGTCAGTCAGTTAAGTGCCATACGCGATACACGCTTGGGCGATCATGTCTCGAAAGAGACATGACTGACTGGGCAGAAGATTATCCCGCAGTAGGTTGCCATTGCTTTCTGCAGTAGACTGGTTGCCGACCAAGGCTATAGAACCCAATCCGTCCTGCTATTTAACCCATAACTGGAAGGAATATACGGATTAATACCTTTCTCAAGGGCATTTGCGCGGAAGTGAATACAATGGATTCAACTGGAATTCGAACTCGGCTCCCCGGTTTCTAGTTTCGAGCCGATATCCACTGTACCACACCGTTACATAACCCATAACCAGAGGGAGAAGAGATTTTCCAAGGGCATTTGCCCGTAAATGAATGTAACGAATTCGACTGGAATTCGAACTCGACTCTCTGATTTCATGTCCCGAGCCGATATCCACTGTACCACAAACCACAATGTACTAAGGAAATAATACCCTGCGTTGTGGTGCAGTACATATCGGCTCGGAACGAGAAATCGATGAGCCGAGTTCGAATTCCAGGTGAATTCCTTGCATTCATTTACGCGCAAATACCCCTAGGGATGATATTAATCCGTCACTTCCCTCTAGTTATGGGTTAAATAACAGGACAGATTGGGTTCTATAGCCTTGGCTAGCAACCAGTCTACAGCAGAAAGTAATGGCAACCTACTGAGGGATAATTTTCGCCCAAAGCGTGTATCACGTATGGCACTTGACTAACTGACCCTGAATAGTCTCCCTTAGACTATACATTTTTTAATGTTTGACATCCATCTTTTTCAATTAAAGTCAATACAATTATTTTTCCCTTTAGTATCGAAGCAGCAGATAATTTTCTAAACAAATATAATAGACATTCATGTCTATTATGTTTAATCATGAGCCGTTCTAAACATCGTATTTTGGCTTTAATTTCAGTTGAAAATAAAAACAAAAATTCTCCAACATTTAGAGAATTTTTGATTCATTTGGTTCTAAGCTTTCGGCTCACATAAGCCATCTTCAGAGAGGATACAAGGACGTTAACACAAAAACATCTACCATCAGCGACGATTTTATCTTGTGTTGATATAAAACTCCGCTAAGCAACGGCAACAGTTACCAAAAATAGCAAACGCAGTTCGCAAATTTGTAATGCGGTTCTATGACGTCACACCGCGTGAGAGCTCGAAATGATAACAGAACCATATATTTAGATGCAATGTAATGTGTTATGACCAGATTTAAACGTGATTTTATTAAGTGTGGGTTGTTTGGATTTAATGTAGATGGCCTCCAATATATGAAGGTTTTTTTTTTTACTGTGTGTATGAGTGAGGATTATTGTATTGTTGACTAAAATCTGTCTGATATTACCTGAATGGTTATGTTTTTCTGATAAATGTTGTTTAATTGTACTCTGATCAAAAAGGTGACAGGTAAGTCTACGGAAGAGCGTGGTTGTAGTAAAACCAATATATGTAGTGGATTTATTATTAGTACCAGAGATACAATCTCTGAACTGGTATGTAAGTTGTTACACTACATTGGTTTTTTGTAGAGGATTTAGTTGAGTGCTTGTAGGGTTATTAGAGACTATGAGGTCAATTGTTTTGAATTTTTTATAATATATGATGAGTTTAATTTGATTATTACTATCCATTGGTTTAACATTTCTACATATTATATTTTTGAGAGTTTTTTCATCTTAGAACCAACTTAATAAAAAATTATCCAAATGTTGGAGAATTTTTGTCTTTATTTTCAACTGAAATTAAAGCCAAAATACGATGTTTAGAACGGCTCATGATTAAACATAATAGGCATTTATTTTCTCTTATATATATATATATATATATATAATTATTTTTTTATATTGTGAATGTAGACAGGAATGTTCTTGTAGATGTCTAGAAATGGACGAATGGTCAGACGTTTATATGTAAGACGTGTGTTAATGTAATTGTTGTAAATCCAATATATTTATTTATTTATTTTTTTGGTCAGAGATACATTCTCCCAGCGGACATTTAAATTGATATATAATGTTGGTTTTACATAATAGATCAGTTAGTGGGGAGGATTTATTACAGATAATTAAATTAGCAGTATTGTATTTTTTATTATATGTTTAGGGTCTTTTGTGGAAATCCTATATTCTGTTTGATATGTGTTGAGATTTTGAAATATCATCTTATTTCATCATCTATATATACAATGCGTCTTACATTACACATGTCTGACCACTCGTCCATTTCTAGACATCTACAAGAACATTCCTGCCTACATTCGCCATATAAAAAATATTGATAACACAACTATCCTACACCAAGATTATTGTTATTTTATATATATATATATATATATATATATATATATATATATATATAATTCCAGGTGAAGAGGACTCAAGGTTTTTTTTATTTTCAGCGCTCTGGCATTTATTTTATTATAAACAGTGCTCAATATAATGAGTATTATAGAGCTTAACAAAATAATTATATAGTCATGTAACAATTGTACATTGCGTCATGGAAATTTCTATGTTTCGAGATAGGTTCTCATCATCAGGCAATGTAGTTGTGCAGATGATTTACATTTTTTTTTAAATTTAATTTTTTTTAAAAATGTAGATGATTTTATGTATATATTTCTATAAAAGTGTATTTTGACCCCAGTTTGCGGGGGAGGGTTAACTATTTGCCCAAAGCTGGGACCCTAACAGGTGCTACCACTCCGGGTCATGGTTGACGTAGGAACAACAGCAAATTAAGAAGTGGTTCCATGCTCCTCACAACCTCCCAATCAGAGGCCTTGCTGCCGGATGTAGTTTACCGTCGCCATGTTGTTGTGAGTGTCCGCATTGCATATATACATATTTAGGCAGTGTAACACCCCAGTGGAGGTCCGAACAATTTCTCCAGCGGCCGTTCTCTATGCTGTGATGTTGCAGAGGGTTTGTTGAAAAAGTCGAAATCTCAAGCTGAGGGTACAAGATAAACTATAAGGAACGAACTTCCACAACTTGGATGAGTTAAATCGATGCTTTATTTCGTTCAGAGTTAGTCTAATTAATGGAGATCAAATGCCGAACCGACCGACTCAGACGAACGGAGCTTCCCCTCCTCGGCGCGCCCGACACACGCAGCTACTTCAAGCACACGCCCAGATGAACTGAACTGAACTGAACTAACTCGGAAAAATCACTTGTATTTATATTGAAATAATCGGAAGTTCCTAGACCACCGGGCGATGAGCATTGGCGACTGTAAGTCCAAAATTTCAAAGTACTTAAATTTTCCATCTTTTGATGTGTAAACATCTCGCAGACATCACGTCTACACTTAGCCTTAGTATTTTCCAGGATTTTTTTTATCTTAATAAAACTTCGTGTGAAGGTCGTCGGATGTTTTTATAGCCCTAACACTTTACCCCGTAACCAGGCGTTTTTTTTATTGCCTGGAGAAAGGGAAAATTCTATTATCTTTTCTTTATTTTCTTAATGTGTGGTCAAGATACAGTAAAGACAGTTTTTGACCTGGTCACTCAAAAATCTATTTCCTAAACTTTATCTTTTATCACACCAAATCACTTAGTCAAATATTTTATTAAAAGACTGGTAGGATTTAACAGTAATCTGATGCCTTTTTCTCTTCCGCAAATTTACTTATAAAAGAAAAAGCGTTTATTTATTTATTTTTCCTTTTCTTTTTCACTTTTGTTAAACGAAACATGTTTTTAAACTATTTTTCTATTCTTAACCATTTTCTATTCTTAATCTATTATAATAAAATACATATTTTACAAATCCACCTTAATATATGCCTAGTTATCGTGTAAGGGCAGCATATTTTCATTTAAACATGTTTTGTTGGTTAATATAGACATATTGTGTCCACTTATTTTTATATCGTTCTTTTCAAGTTACTTAATTAGTTTCTTGATATTGAGATGAAATTTATCAAGGAAGGCACTGTAGTCTTTTTTTATCCAAGTATTTTAATTTTTTCTAAGATCAACTTCAGGGGTAAATTACAAAGGCACACATGCTATTGTAACTGCGATAAACTGAAAGACACTTAAACATAAGCTTTTTTTGCCTGGTGCTCCATCCTTGTGAATTTAACCGCGCTACTAGATGTATGTGCGTTGTGGTGCAGTGGATATCGGCTCGGAACGAGAAACCGAGGACCCAAGTTCGAATTCTAGTTGAATCCATTGTATTCACTTACGCGCAAATACCCTTGGGAAAGGTATTAATCCGTCTTTTCCTTCCAGTTATGGGTTAAATAATAGGACAGATTGGGTTCTATAGCCTTGGTCGGCAACCAGTCTACCGCAGAAAGCAATGGCAACCTACTGCGGGATAATCTTCTGCCCAGTCAGTCATGTCTCTTTCAAGCGTGTTTCACGTATGGCACTTAACTGACTAGATGTATGTTGTGGCACAGTGGTTATCGGCTCGGAATGAGAAATCGCGAAGCCGTGTTCGAATTCCAGTTGAATTCCTTGCATTCATTTACGCACAAAATACACTTGTGAAAGGTATTAACCCGTCTCTTCCCTCCAATTATGGGTTAAATAATAGAACAGATTGGGTTCTATAGCCTTGGCTGGCAACCAATCTACTGCAGAAAGTAAAGCAAACTACTGCAGGATATCTTCTGCCCAGTTAGTCATGTCTCTTTCGAGACATGATCGCCCAAGCGTGTATTACGTATGGCACTTAACTGACTGACTACTAGGTCCCTTTTTACCCTAAATGCAATGGTCACCTCTACTCCAACAGTATTTTTCTTGCACTTCCCGTATATGGAACTCCTTTCAGTTTAATTACCTTCCTGATAGATAAAATCTCAAAAAAATTAAATGGAACGTCAATTGCCATCTTCTTTAATCCCGTTCATCCTTTATCCTTTTTTCAATACCCCGACTAGACCCAGTCGTTTCTCTTCCTCCTGTGCACTCGTGGAAGTCTCGCTTTGCTTGGGGTGAAATGATAAAAAGAAACAACAAAACATGTGTTTAGTTATGCTAAAAATTTGAAATCTGTGTTTCATTGTCATAGCGATTTTTAAACAGCACAAACATACTGCTATGGTTACTTCAGAATTTTTAAAATTGTTTTCTGTTGTAGTCATGAATTTTTTTACAAAACAAGCGTTTTAATATAAGGTAGCTAACTGGGGAAAAATGTCAAATGACATTAATTTATAAAAGGACGTTTGTTGAAGTGGATATCAGCTCGGATTGAGAAATCGGAGTTCGAATTCCAGTTGAATTCGTTGCATTCACTTATGCACGAATACCCCCAGAAAAGGTATTAATCCATCGCTTCTCGCTCCAGCTATGGGTTAAATAGCAAGAAAGATAGGTTTCTATAGCATTTGTTGAAAAACCACTCTACCGCAGAAAGTAAGGCAATCTACTGTGGGAAACTCTTCTGCCCCGTCTGTCATGTCAATTTTGAGACATGATCGTCCAACTGTGTATCACATATGGCACTTAACTGATTGACCGATATAAATGTTATACACATTTATATCTTTAGCACTCTGCATTATTAATTTTACTTCTCTTTCCACTGCATTCTTTTTCAAGGTATCCCAATTGTAACATCCTTATTTTTAATTTCACTGAAAGTTGGTTTCTGTTGCCATAGCAGGATATAACAACACAATTATTAAATTCAAACACACTATTGTTCAGGGACTAGAGTCACCTTCAGTGGCAGGATAAAATTTTTGTACAACAAATGAAGTCACATACATACAGAGTGGTAATGGTTAATATGCTTTTTGCTATATTCATAAATTTTGGTGTGTATTGGTTGGTTGATTTTGATATATGATCTGGGGTTATGTCAATGTAACGTTTTTCACAAGCTCAAATATATTTAAAACTCAGAGTAATACATTATAATTTCCATAAGCAGATGATCAACACAAAATTTTTCAATGGTTGAAAGTATTGTTAAATACTGAATACATTTAAAACCACTGCTTGAATGTTAAAGAATTAGTTTTACATTTTAGGGGTATGAATGTGAATACTTAAAACCTTTTTTTTTAATCATATATGGTACAGATAAAATAAAAATGTTCTTTTTAATAAGAACTGTATCAATTAAAAATGCTGTGTATACATAAGTGTGTATATATAACTAATTACTTTTTGGTCATAATTAAATTAGTCCAGTACTCAGTTGTATTAAAAAGTGTTCAATAGATTTATATTGTAGAACTTTTAAATATTTTCCATTTGGAAATGAGTTATTTCCACAACCTAGGTTTCAACCTTTTGGGATCTTCAGGCAATTTATAACTGATTTTCCAACGATTTTCAAACGTACAAACAGGGATTTTTACGAATGATGGGAATTTTTAAACAACTGAAAATTTTCAAAATCAAGGAGGAGTTAAGGATCCTAAAATACTTTCCTCCAGGTGTATATATATATATATATATATATATACACACATTTTTTTTTTTTTCGTTTAACAGTTTAAATGTCTATTCTGAGTTTCATGGAATCACATACACTCTTTAGTTTTGATTATGAACAAGTCTCCTGAAGAGTGGATGTGATTCCATGAAACAGACTTTCATCAGTTATCTATTATTTTTATTATTATTATTAATAATATATCAGCCAGGTGCTGATTGAAAACGGACCATTGAAAAATTTATATATCGACATTTATAGCATACTGTTATGATAGTAAGAAAAATAAAAAATAACAGTATGGTATAAATGTCAATAGTCAAATTTTACAACAGTTTGTGTTCAATCAGCACCTGATGATTGCATCACACATGAAGAGTTGTACTAAACAGCAAATAAATGTATATTTATAAGTAGAATCAATTTTAGATCTGTTATTGTACATTGAACTATGTTTTATTATGACCAGCAATCAATGTGCCATATGTATATATATATATATATATATATATATATATATATATATATATATAATTAGGTTGTTGCAAAAATAATGGTCACTCAGAGTGTTGTATTTTCAAAAGCCATTTTAACATAGTATTCACAGTATATATTAATGAATTTTGATATACATAACAGTTAATGTGTGCTCTTTAATAATTTTTAACTTATTTTCAGACAGAAATATTCTTGAATCATAGAAGCCCTTAATTATGAACGTGACAAAATATGATTTTTATTTACTTTTCTTGCATGAATTCAAACTTGGACACAGTGCCTCCCAAAATCAACAGAGCATGGGGAGATGGGTTCAAATGTGATCAGACAGTACGAAGATGCTTCCAGATACAGATACTGGTGATGAGAGCCTTGAAGATGAAGAAGGTAGAAGACGGTTGCACAGCTTTGACAACAAACAATTGCAAGTAGTTGTTGAGCAAAAACCACAACAAAGTGTCAGAGAAATGTCTCAGATGCTTGGTATTAGCACTGCAACAGTCCCATGCCATTTGCAGATTATTGGCAAGGTGAAAAAGTTTGATAAATGGGTTCTTCATGATCCCAACGAAAATCAGAAGTGTACTCAAGGCTCTTTCTGCATAACACTAACGATCCTTTTTTCGACTGAATAGTCACTTTGTGATGAAAAGTGAATCCTTTATGATAATAGTAAATAATCAGGTCACTGGCTTGATCATGATGAGTCCCTCAAACATTTCTCAAAGGCAAAGTTGCATCAGCAAAAGATTATGGTGACTGTCTGGTGGTCTGCAATTGGTGTTATCCACTACAGCTTTCTGGAAGACAATCAGAGAATTAATGCAGAGCTTTGCTGCAATTAACTTTCTGAAATGCATGCACAGCTTCTGAAAATGAGACCTGCATTGGTGAATTGACATGGTCCAATTTTACTCCATGATAATGTGTGGCCACATGTTATAAGGATGATGTTGCAAAAACTCACAGACTTATTTTCTTGATCTTTCACCCACTGATTATTATCTTTTTTTAAGCACATTTTTAAATGGTAAAACTTTTAGGTCTAAACCAGAGGTGGAATCAGGTTTCAAAGATTTTGTTGCATCACAGCCAATAACTTTTTATCAATGAAGAATCTCATCAATTGATGACAGAGGTACATAGATACTCAAGACTTGTATTTTGACTAATTTCAACATTTCTAGTTCATTTTCCAAGAATAAAATTTTTTCTGAAAATGGCCATTATTTTTGTAACAGCCTAATATATATATATATATATATTGTAATTTTGTTATTACAATGGTTTATAAAAGCATTATATCACTACACAAAAAATTTTATGTTTTGTATAGTGATATAATGCTTTTATAAACCAATGTAATAACAAAATTACACTATTAAGCACTACTCTGTATCAAACACTCTTTATAAAAAGTAAATGCTTGAACAGTGAGTTCTTTCACTTTTTTGTAATATATATATATATATATACATATATATATACACATGTATGTATGTATGTATGTATGTATGAAATGATTTGTTTGAACATTGTTTTTTATTGATACTCGTATTTAAGTAGATATTCTGTTTTTAATTGAACAGTATTATATATTTATATCTATCGGCCTGATTATTTACGATAAATTTTTATTACAAAAATGTGTCTCATTCGGCAGGTTTCGAACCTGCGACCCCTATCCACATAGGGGAAGCTACCATGTGATCTGGCATGTCTTAGACTTCTCGACCATGAATGACCTTCAGTCTAAATGAGGTTTTAATCAAGCCTATATAACAGTTTTCGATTCACCATAAACAAACATATCTGCTCTGAAATGTATCGTAATGTCAACAAATGTAAACATGTTACGGAAATTAACAAAGATTAATGAAACTTGGTTATAAACAACCGACAATTTGAAATGATTCATTAATTTCCGTAATATATATATATATATATATATATATATATATATATAGGTAAGGCTATCAATATGCATATGAGTCTACACGCAGGTACACACATTTATATAAATATTTTTCTGGTGTTAATAGAACAGTGCTCAATGTAATTTAGCAGAGCTATGAAGTGTGTGTGTGTGTTTATTAATCTCTGCAGAGTACAGAATTTTATTATAGCAATAAGAAAGGTTAGACCTATTTTATTTTCATGATTAAAAAATTAAAGTGAAAAAAAAACAAACAAACACAGGGTTTGTTAGGACTAAACGTGATTTTAACTTAAATTGTATTTCAGTCTCATTAATATTACATAGATTTTTTTCTTTCTTTTTCTTGCAATATATAATCCCTCAATCCAGGTTTGTTGGGTGAGGACAAAACAGGTTGTCTGTGATTGTGTTTTTTTTTTTGCTTCTTTTTTTTTAATCATGAAAAGTAAAATAGATCTAACCTTTTTATTGCTATATTTTAATAAATATACATATTATCCTTTGTCTGTAGCACAATTTGGAGTTTCATGTACTACACAATCATCAGGTGCATATTATGAACTGACTTTTTCTAGATTTTATCTTTGGTTCTTGCATTATTTAAGGTCATTATAAAAAAAAATCTTTTTTTATTTTCATAATGACCTTAAACAACATGAGAATCAAAAATAAAAATGAAAATCTAGAAAGAGCCAATTCATAATACAAACCTGATTACATAGTGTACATAGTGAATTACATAGTGAAACTCAGAGTCGTGCTATAAACTTAGAACAATGTGTGTGTGTCTGTGTGTGTGTGTGTCTATAAAGCTAGATACATTTTTTTTTATTTTGGGAAGGAAACAAATATGAATTTATTTTAAATTGTCTTTTTAAAAAAAAAAAACTGAGAAATGGCAAATTCCATTGAATATAAGAGAGGTTTTCATTCAATTGAGGCAAATTATGCACCAATCAATACAAAAGTTAAATAACATGAAACAGGAACTGTTTAATACTTTTCTTTTACATTTGAGAATATTTAAAAGTTGAATTTAGCCACAATTTTCATTGAAAATTACCAAACTTTTGCTTGTCTATTGCGATTTCGAATTAACCTTGTACTACTAAGAGAGAAAAATTCATATAAGTCACATTTCTAAATGACTAATTGTCACTTTCAGAGTATTTGAAGGGTGACAGTAAATCATTTATAAACAAAATAAAACTACAGTGCATATTTATGAATCACTTGGGCATGGTGATTTCTTGTCTTGTGCACTCTCCAGTCTATGTTGTGTCTACTGGAGTTATGAAAATAAAAAAAACAAGAAAAAACATACAAACTTCTGGGAACAAACATATTCAGACAGATCCTTCTTACCAATTACAAAAATAAGTGAAAAATAAAAGAAAATTAAGGTGCAATTGCTGATGAAGAGAAAGCCAAATAATGAAAATATAAATTAATTTGTCTTCTCTCTCCAGCATGAGACTTTGAAGCAGGGGATCATGAAATTTAAATGGTACGTATTACCATATTTTTCAGTGTATAAAACACGCCCTTATTCTGAAGACAAAGTTAGAAAAAAAAAATGCTACAATTGTATTTGAAAGAATTTTATTGACCAAAAAAGAAAATTCAATCTAATACTTTAAAAATTATTGTTCTAAACAAAAATGAGCTCAAAACAGCAACTTTTTTGCTTCCGAGGCTTAATATATGGTACTCCAGATTTCAAAGATACATTCAACTTGACAATTAGTAGATGCCAAACTGCCAAGTATCCAATGAAATTTGAAATACCGATTAACTGGTTACTGATGCTACTTGTATTAAGCACCCTAGTCAAGCGCATTACACATTTGAAATCTATACTATTGTTATATAATACATTCAAATGATCTATGCATACTTATTTAAATATATTTACATATGGACTGTGAGTGTGAGTACATTTTTATGAGTGTGTATATATAACATTTTATTTATTGAACCATTAACAGTCTAGTTCAGTAACTTTTAAAAACAAGTGCCTGTTTATTTTGAATGCTTCTAGAAGCAATTGTTTTCACATTTTTCACAAGCATGTCAATGGCTCAAATAATTTAGTTCCTATTCCAAAATATGGAAAAAAAATCTGCAGTGTTTAATTTTTAAGCCTGCAAGATTTAAAAAAAAACAAAAAAAAAAAACAACAGTTATCCCTTGACATTGTTATTTGTTGTAGAGTGGCTGATACCCCTGCAGCACTCTCTATGATGGCCTGAATTGATCTATTTAAGTAAAAATTAGTAGCATTCAAAGCGCAATATTCGAGTGTCATTTAAGTAATATTCGAACTGATTACTTTGGCAACTATTGCGATCTAAACCCCCTTCTTTGTCTGTTATTGTAACTATTGTATTGTTATGCGTGCATCCGTTTAGCACCGAATATTATGCTGAATAATATTGCAGCCCACTTTCTCTGTGTATTGTAGCCATCTTGGCAATACAACATTACTGCATACACTTTTAACTCCCTTGGCAATTTTTATTTACAAGATTATACAAATATGTAAAACAAGTAAAATGCAATATTTATATTTTTGCCTTTTATAAAGATTTATTATTTTACTATTTGATAAAGAAATAAATTTAAAAAGAAATCTTTTTATTCAAAAATTTATAAAAATTACAACTTATCAAAATATGCAAAGTAAAATGCAATATTTATTATTTATCATTTTATAAATAACCACGAAAAGATTTTTTTTTATTCAACCTAATAAATAAATGTGCATTATGGTGCAGTGGTTATTAGTGCGGAACAAAATTGAAGAACCGAGTTCAAATTCCAGTTAAATTTGTTGCAATCACTTATGCACAAATACTGTTGGGAAAGGTATTAATCTGTCTCTTCCAGCTATGGATCAGATTGGGTTCTATAGACTTAGTTGGCAATCAGTCTACCACAGAAAGTAATGTAACCTACTATGAGAAAATCTTCTACCCAGTCAGTCATATCTCTTTCGAGATATGATTGCCCAAATGTGTATCATGTATGGCATTTAACTGACTGACTGACTGAATAAATAGTGGCAGCAAAGGTATTAAAATACCTTTGCTGCCAATTCTTAAGAATAAACAAAAAAAAAATCTATAAATCCACCATGTTTAGGTTTTATAAAAATTCTAATAATAATTTATTAAAAACAAACATTGCCAACCGAGTGAAAAGTGTGTATAGTAATGGCGGTATCAAGAGAATAATAGTGCTTTTGAGACATTTCTTTTTTTTGTTTTTTTTCGCAGGCGCAATCAATCAATTTGCCAAAAAACAATTTCAGAGAGTTCATAATAAACAGGCAACCATTTTGAAAAAATTGCCAAAAAGGGAAAAAATCCTGTTTCATGCTTAGTAATTTTTCAAAATGGGTAAATAAATCCAAAATATTATTTTTATGTGTACACACACATTATATACTTATTTTCCTCCTTTTATATATATTTATATATATATATATATATATATATATATATATATATATATATATATATATATATATATATTTAGGCATGTCAGATTGAATAAACTGCAAACACAGTTTTGCAGTTATTTTTTGTTAACACAACTCACACTCCTGAAGATGATCTCAGAAGAAGATTGAAAGTACTTGGGAACATCAAGAAATGAATAATAAAATCATCTGTCAAAGTTACAGCTCATTTCTTACCTCTTTCAATTGTAATATGTGAAATATTTTCCGTAAGTATGAATGGATTTTATTAAAAGTAAGCAGAAACAATGTTTGCAATTTACAGGTGTAGAGGCTCATCCCTTGTTCCCTGTTTAGGATGTGGTTTCCAGTTTTCTCTTTTCCAATCTTTTCACTTTCTTTTTTGCTTATTTTTTTTTTTTTCAATTGGAGTAGATAGACTGAACTATTGCCCGGTTCACACTCCACCCACGTCTATTGAATAGGTGTAGAGGCTCATCCCTTGTTCCCTGCTTAGGACGTGGTTTCCGGCTTTCTCTTTTCCAATCTATTCACTCTTACGTAGCCCCCTGCACACCAGTGGCCTTACCACACTGCTTGGGGTGATGTGATTAAAAAAAAAAATTAATCTGACATGCCTTAAAGAAAATTTTCTGCCTAAATACACAAAATCTATCTATCTATATATATATATATATATATATATATATATATATATATATATATATGCATTGTTTCAACACTTCTTCATACTTTGTATTGATGTTATAAATACTTATAAATTTTAAATAAATATTATTATAAATATTATTTGCTCTATTTTGTATTGAGCACTCTTAAGAACAGGTTTTTTGTGGATATCGTAATTTTATTTCATCCATACCAACTTGTGTGTGTGTGTGTGTTCATATATATATATAATCAAGAGAATCCAAGCATATTTTGACATTAAATTTTTGAATAAAAAATGTGTCTCTTATACACCAAAAAATACAGTAAATAAAATGGTATATATTAGTGGCTATGACATACATTAATTCAAAGGACATTTACTAATTTAACCTGCACAGCAGGTTGATTCATTTTAGTTATCTTTTGTTGTCTGCATTTTTTTTTTTTATAGGTACCTGTGAATGCCTGCAAATGTGCATGAGTGGGTGGGGTTCAAATTCCAGTGTTTCATTAATAGATTTTATTTTTTTAAGTCAAGAAAAAGTATGCAAGGATAGGGAGGTGGGAGAATAAATTCAACTCTGAAAAATAAAAAATAAAAAATGTGAAAAAAGTAGCACCACAACGTACAGCTGACAACTGGAGAATTCAGTTCTTTTAAATAGCTAGCAAACATTGACTTATGGCACAGAGTGGATCATTACGATGGACAAAAAGAAAAAATAAGAACACTTTTTCAACCAACACAAGAGTTGGGGACATCCTTTCAGAAACCCATTGTAAACATTGTTTATTTATGTATTAAAACAAAAAATGTGGTCAATATTGTATAAAATTCGATTAAAAAATTAACTACAATGCCTGTTTTATCTGTATCATTTATTTATGCTAGTTTGTGCATAAAATGTACCACTTTCTCACTGATGTAAAAAAAAAAAAGTTAAAGATTTGAAAATAAAATGCATCAATAAAAAAATAGAATTCTATTTTTAAACAGATAAAAATCGTATTTCTAAAGCATTGTATTTCTTCTGTTGTTTAAGTAGAATTATTTTGTTAAAACATAATGTATATTGCTCACACGGTCAAGTAGCAACAAAATAATTCTCCTTAATAATAATAATAATAGACTTCTTAAGTAGAAGAAAACAAAAGCTACACAAATAAAACTATATTAAAGGGAGATAATAATGAAAAGCAATCTAACTTGTCACCTTTACAATGCCCACAAGCCGAACAATCTTCTGCATTGAGCGTTTGAAAAAACTAAAAGAATAACACAAACACACTTTTTTTGCATGCACACACGCACATACACACACAAAAACACTGAGCAGAAAATAACTTTTTTACTTTATGGGCTGCAGATGTTATTTATCTCCCTTGTCACCACCATTATTATAAAATAAGAGGTCGGAGTTGTATTTAGCTTACAGGACCCCTTTGATATCCCTCTTTGTTAAATAGTTACCCCCGCCAACACCACAATCGACAATATTTAGTTGTTTTTCATCCCTTCCTGTTAAAATCTGTAAAGGGTCTACTGTTAACAATACTGAAAATATGACCAAAGTTTCTTTTTCTTTTTAAATATTTTAATATGAGGGCAGGTAAAATAAATTAAATAAATATATAATTTTTTTTTATACATAACTTGAGAAAGGCCGTTTCCCAATATTGTAGACAGTTGTCATTTAGATAATATGTTCAACTTTAAACATGTTAAGACACTACTTGAGGTTAACTGGTCTGCTCATAAAAAGATGGAAAAATTGGAGAGGGGCAATTTTTTTGCAGATTAATATTCAATATACTTCAGGGATCAATTTGATACTATTCATATTTTGAACACCCCAAAACCTTTCTAAAATAAAAAATAAAAAATTATTTAAAGTAATATTTTTGGTTTCTGACAAACGTCACACTTAGAAGGCATAATGAATGTTAATCAACAAAAATTATTCCAAAAACTTTTTTTTTTTTTTTTTTACATAAGAGGACCTGTAGTGTCTAAGATAATATGTTAATGTTTTTACCTGCCCTCTTATTTTGAACATACAATTTTTAAGCATTAAACAATATTTTTAAATTAAGAAAACCAAAGAAAAAAAATAATGCAGATAAACTTTTCCAATCAAAATAGAGTAAAATATTTTTGTTAAACTGAATAAACATTTTTTGTATTCAGAAGATGGAAGAATAATTGAACTTAAGCTCAATTTGAGAAATGCTCTGGAAATAAGTACGAAAATAGACATTTTTTTTAAATTAATTAATCAACCTCTCTTTTATGAAATGTATTTTCGTGAGGGAAGCAAATTTAGGGTGGCAGATTCACATTTGTTTTCTGTGACCACAAAACAAATTATAATTTGTAGATAAACTTACAAAATGCATATCCACAATATGAGCTAAGATAAGTAAGATTCAATGCATTTTGATGAGGATGCTTTGTTCTGGTAATCTCAACAGGCTCAAACAAATATTTAAATATTTACATCACTAGGGAATCTAAGCTTTTACAAGTACAATGTTGAGATTTCTTAAAATATATTGGTCTGATACATTTTGTTTTTAAAATGTAGGGGGGGGGGAGAAAGTCATGTTTTGTCAGGTAATGGGACAGATTAGATAGTTGGCAGCATGCTGGAAACATTATCATAAACCAGATAGTAGATGTCACTTGATGAAAGTAAGAGATGTGGTGGATGAAATGCTCATTTCAGCAATAGCCAACTTGGTTACAATTGGGCTATTGCCAAAGACATGAATATACTGAAATGAAAGGAATGAGAAAATGAACAATTAGAGAAGTCCCCCCCCCCCATTTAGTTGCTGTTGTCAAATCAGTCACTTGAGATGAAAGTTAAGATTTAGGCAACAACCCTTTTTAATGTATATCTTTTAAAAAAAGTGTGGGGGATGTATGGTATGCTTTTTTAAATTTTTAATTAACATTTATTTACATACAGAAGATCACATGTCTGGATTCAGTGTTTGTGGATGTTGTTCAAAGGTTTTCAATCTAACATTTATTTTTTTACATGTTTTATACTTGGCCATCATCAAGATTATTAATGGACAAAAACTATGGATGATAATCATTTAATATTATCTCATGTTTTAAAATTTGAATCTTGTGTTTTTTGACTATTATCATTATCAGAAATATACTGAAACCAGACCTATGTTGTCTTATACATAAACAACAAAAGTTAAATAAAAATCTGCAAAACCTCCCTTGTCTAGGTTTAATATATCTTTCATTAAATATGGCTGACAAGGAAAATTTAATTAGTTTTTTTATTGAGGTCTTCCAGCATCCTAACATTTTTCACTTTTGTAGAAGTTAACTAATATGAAAATTGTCCATAATTTTTACTATCCCAAACACTTTCAGACACTTCTACAGCTATTTTCAAGGGTATTTATGTTCTTAGTGGTGCTATTTTCATGTTGTTTTTGAAAAAGAAGCGTTCATTTCAAGCCCTCACAAGCTGTGTAAGCATCTTTATATTTAAAAAAAAAAAACATTCAACACTCCATTTTCACTATTGAATAATCTAAGGTTGATAGTAGGAGAGGAAAAAAGTGAAAATCATGGATAATTTTTATATTCCTTCACTCCTACAAAATGGGAAAATGTTAGGATATTGGTAAAAGCTTTATAAAATAATTAAATCGTCTTTGTCAGCCATCATACTTCAAGAAAGATGTTTGAGAGAAAGGTTGCTGTCCATATATATATACACACACACACACTTACTTCTGTGTGTGTGTGTGTGTGAAAATTCAGATATAACTAAAAATACATCTGTAAAAAGACAATATGAAAACTTATCTAAGCAAATGTGTTTCATCCTCTGATAGACTTTATCAAGACAAATGTAAAGATTTTATTTTGAAATGAGTATTTATACACAATAATAAAAATGTTAGTTTTTCAGAGTTTCAAATTTAAGAAAGATATCAAATATACTTCAAGCAAACTGAAAGTAAAGGTAAACTATGAAAAATGCTAAATAATTTAATGTTGTTATTGTCATTGAATTTTGAAAATTCTTGAGAGTGCCACTATCTAATCATGCCAAACTATAAATCTGGTCCAGAGTTTTTTCAAATATATTCTTTCCTAATACAAATATACCTTTTCCAAGCCAACATACATGACTATAAACATTTTTATAAATTAAAGAAAATGTTTATATTCAAAACGTATTATTTAAATTATATATTAAATAATAACATTAACTCACTTTTGTTTATAACGGATTAAATTATATCCTCCCTAATTTACCTTGACTTTCAGTTAGCTTGAAGCATATTTATGAATGATCTTAAATTTGAAATTCTGAAAAACTTAATATTTTTACTTTATTATTTTTTTATTTTTATTCTTTTTTTATTTATTTATTTATTTTATTTATTTTTTTTATTTATTTATTTATTTATTTTATTTATTTTTTTTATTTTTATTTTTATTCTTTATTACTTTTTTATTTTTACTTGTTGATAAACACATGTTGCAAAATTAAATGTTTACATTTACCTTGATAAAATCCATCAGAGGACAAAACATGCCAGCTAAGATAAATTTTCTTTCATCGATTATATATATATATTTCATAATTTTCTGAGTAGTACAGAATTTTATTATGGAATTAAAAAGAATAAGAACTATTTTACTATCCATGATTAGAGGAAAATAACGAAGAAAATATTAACAACGTTCAAACCATTAATTTAAAACAGTACTCAATATTAAAATAGAACTATGAGTATTTATTATAAATTATAATTTAGAACATGTACAAATTACAATCTACTACAAAGTGTACATTTTGTTTTGACATTGAAAGGACAATGTCTCAAGTAGTAAAAGCTATTTTTTAGAGAAAAAAATAGCGTTTACTATAATTTTTTTATTATAATATATATATATTATAATAAAAAATTATTATAAAGCGGGAAGTGAAAAAAAAAAAACTCCCTCTTTTGAGACTGAAAGTTATTCTAAGTTGTTTTCTGCTTTCATGAATATATATTTTTACCCCTTTCATGCCATTTTTGCAATATATACTCTCTCATTTTGACTCTGTTGAGTAAGGGCAAAAACCAGTTGGCTGTTTGTTTTATTTTTCACTTCCCCTTTTTATATATTTTTTTCTATAATCATGGAAAGTAAAATAGGTCTTATCCTTTTTAATTTCAGCTATATATTAAATAAAATAAAATGAGAAAAGTTTGGATGAGAAGAATCTGATGGAATAGCAAACATACAAAACAATTTGGAAAACTTGTATTTTAACATCCCATTATAATAAAAAATGAATACAATTTATTGAAAGCGCCAAGATCTATGGATGTCCAAATTGGTAATACAAAATCAGATTTCAGTTTATTACCTGTTTGTACTAACTTAGTATTGAAATCCGTAAAATAGAAGGATACACTGTGTTCTATAATGAGAGGAGACATTTTAAATGGAAGTATCTTGGATTATAAAAATGACAGTATTAAATATATTTATTACATAACTGATATACAAGAGTTCAACATATTGTCTAAGATTTTGCTATTTATTACAGGTACCTGATATCTCTTTCATTGACAGTGGACTTTCATAATTTCATAGACTCCAAAAGAAATAGCACTGTGTTTGAAACAGAAGAGCAAGCTTGTGCATGTTATCTTTATTGTTATGACTATCTCAGGGATGTATTATTTAAATCTTAGAATATATGTTGAACTCATATATATCAGTTGTGAAATAAACATATTTAGTACTCTATGGCATTTTTGAAATCCAAGAAACTTGCATTTAAAATGTGTCCCTTCATTCTTGGACACGCTGCATAAAATAAATAAAATTGAGTGTAAGTTAGTTATATTTAAAATTCTATGACGATAGAGTTAAAGTAAAAATCAAGTGTCCATATACTAAATGCAAATCCAGTTTTGTCTCCTAAAAGTAGATTTTGCTGAATTAAAATTCATTGGCATAAGCAGTCAAAATAGATTTCCAAATTGCCTTATATATTCTATAAAAAACAGAATTTTGGTAGCAAATATTTTTCTTAAGATATTTCATTAAAAACACTGGAAAGATTTTAAAACAAGAAAAAAGAAAAAACACTTTAGCACTCTATAGGTGACTTTGCTGAGCAAAAAGTTTATGTTGCCACTGCAGAAGACTGTTTTGGATTTTGTACTTTTGTTAAAGCAAATATTTTTTCATTATGTTGTAGAGGGTTAAAAAACAAAATGTTGCAATAGAAAATGATTTTAACTTCAATCAACAATGATGAGATGAAGAGTCTTGAAAAAAAATATTTGTGAATTTTTATTATAATATTAATTATTTTATAATTAATTATTCTTTTTATAGTTTATATTTTATAATTATATTATTATAATTTTTTTATATATATATTTTATAATTATATAATCTTTTATAATTAATTATTCATAATTATCTTTTTAATATTTATGAATAATGCAGAGTGCTAAAGATTTTACGAAGCAAGTTTCTGTTGATTTTTCTTTTCTTTTAAGTTTTTTTGTTAACTGTCTCAAGATTGTGGATATATTTTCTGACTTTGCTTCTTTAATTACTTTCAACCACTTTTGAGATATTCATAGAGTGGTGCTATTTTCATTCGATATAAGTGTTTGCTTTCTGTCATCTTGACAGGCTTCATATTTTGAGTTTAAATTTATCATTAGATGTCTAAACATTTTCTTGAGGATGCTAGATTTTTTTTTTTTTATTCCAGAAAATGGTCAAAATAGCAGCTGAAACTACTTCAAGAAGCAATGTCAGGAATTACATTTATAATCTCAAACCATTAATCAAAGAAAGTAAAAAGAAATAAAATAAATTAATAAAATTCATTAAAACATTTTTCAAAAATCCTTTCTATTGTCTTTAAGAAAATAAATATAGTAGTTTTGAGAGGATAAATTACAATAAATAAATAAGTGCACACTGTTTGAAATCTGGAGTTACTATGGAAGTGGAAGCTTGATGAATGGGCAGAAATGCAGTTAAATGACAGCAGATGATAAAAAATAATTCAACAACTGATTTAAATACAAAAGCTATGAGAGTTGTCTATGAGCTGAACAAATATTTAGAAAACAGAGGGATAATCAAAACTGTGACAGTTGGTTGGTCAATTGAGGCCAAAGGTCAGATGTAGCATTACCGCAAATATTCCAGTGGTCATTCTACGCCACTACAATTTGTGAAAGGAGGGTGGTGGGTTGGTGAGTGTCAACTTTACCACTTGATCAGAAATAGAATCCACATATATAACCATTTTATATATATATATATATATATATATATATATAAGGAATCATGTAAAATATTAGCACACAAGCGCGCACACACACACACACACACACACACACACACACACATGTATAAGGGGGTGCTGAAAAGTTCTTGGCTGAACTCTCTACCCAAAATCTGAAACAGACATTTTTTGGGGGATAGGGGAAGAACTTCTTGGTTGGGGCAAAAACATTTTAGCACTTCCTCAGCTCCACCCCCCCCGCACACACACACAGAGTGGTATAATTCAATTTTTATAAGTTGCATGATAGACAACGAAAATATATCCAGAACTTTTAGGTAGATGCCCGTCTTTACCTTAATTTTTGTTTTTTTTAGGTTAAAATCTTGGCAGTTGTAACTTAATTGTATTTTTGTGATTTTTTAATCTTTTTTTTCTCTCTTCCTTCTATTTTTTTCAATGCAAAACGACAAATATAATGATGATCATGATCATCAATCATCAGCAGGAGTTTCTTTAAGAAACAAAAAGGAAAGAAAACAAATGTTAGATACCAGGTCACCAGAAAGGAATAACATTACATTCTTATAATTTGTGCTATTCCAATTTAAAGGTGACAAAAGCCAAAAACGTTTTCTTTTCCATAATTAACTTCTTTTATCTTGTTTGTTTTATTTTTGTTGCTTTTTTGTTTTTATTTTTTTGCATTCTTTTGTTTACAGAAGAAAGAATTATTATTATTATTTCATTTTGTTTCCTGGTTGTTTTTGTTATCAGGCAACAGACATGATCCAGCTAGCCGATCCATGTTTCTGAGGGGCGATTAACATCTGTCCATCCAGCATAATTCGTGCAGCAACAGCAGCAGCATTTTGAAATAACATCAGTCCAGATGATGGTCAGCAGTGTCATGAGTGACTATCTTCCAAAAAGTGTGTTGTGGACGACTGAACTGCAGGATTGGGATCAATCTGTGAATGTAAGAACAAGGATTGAAATTAAAATCAAATCAATTCCTGAATCAGTGTTAATGGTATACAGTTAATTAAAACCAAATTTAAATTTGAATTTAAATACTTTCTTATAAAAACTAAGGCGGCCAAACTAAAGCTAAGACTCTACAAATTTACGCATAGTACCAGATTGGCGGTGTGTAATGGTACAATAGATATCGGCTTGAATGGGAAATTGGAGAGTTGAGTCCAATTTCCAGTCAAATTTGTTTCATTCATTTACACACAAATCCCCTTGGGAGAGGTACGCAGAGATTGCAAATTGTCAGGTCAGAAGTTCATGCAGAGATTCAGATAGATCGGGCCATGAATTCATGCAGAGCTTGCGAGTAGTTTGACCAGGAGTTCATGCAGAGATTCAGAGAGGTTGATCCATGAGCTCACACACAGATTCAGAGAGGTTGATCCATGAGCTCACACACAGATTCAGAGAGGTTGGTCCATGAGCTCACACACAGATTCAGAGAGGTCATACCAGGAGTTTTTACAGAGTTTCATTGTGATATTGTAATATATACATCATCCCATCTAACCTATTATGTTCTTAAAAAATATAACAATCACTGGGAATATATTTAGTGATGTCTGTACGGCACCAGTGTATACACTTTCATTTAGGTATCTCCACTCATTGACCGAAAAAACAACATAGCATGATGTTAAAAGGCCCCAAACTTACAAAGTTTTATTGTTAAAATGTATATGTTATTAAGAGGAAAGATCAAAGTATTTTTTTATTTTTTTTTTTAATTTTGATGAAATATTATAAACAAACAGTATGAATTTTATTTAAGCATTATCGAAAAATTTAACAAAGAATTATTAATTTTTCCTTAAACCAGTTATTCAAAAATATATCTACCACATGAACTACAAAGAAAATAAAATGAGAAAAATATGGTATATAATTTTGTTTTTGCACAGGGGTTTCTTGACACATGTAATTTATTTTAAGGATTACGCAAGGGTAAAAAGATTGAGAAACACTGGTTTAGACTGTCGACCGGACCTTGTGAAGCCATATTATGCTAATCATGAGTGTGCAGCAGCATTGATGAGAGCTTATAAAACAAGGAACAATTTAGAACAGGATTCTTTTGCTCTATCAACCATTACTCATCTGTTAGAAAAGTTTGAAACTACAAAGACACTGTATGATATTCCTTCAAGTGGAAGACATTCCTTAGAAGCTAAGCACACCCCTTAAGTTATGGATAGTTTATCAACAATTTGATCAAATGTACAACCTTGACTATACAACAAAAATGGAGAAACTATTAAAAGTTTGTTGTGATTTCATAAACCCTATTTCTTACCCATTTGTTTCAAAATATATGTTGTCGTTTTCACAATGGCTTACTTTGCATTATAAAGGTTCTTAAACTTGTGTACATTTATTTTCACCCTGTTAACTATAAATATCCATGAAAATTTCACATTTCCTATTTGAATTTTCAGCTGAATCTTAATTCAAGAAATGAATAAGCTCATTTATTTATAAGCTCAGGTGGTTCTGCAACAATAAAATTGGGCTTAACAACTTTAACAGACTATAATAATAACAATCATAAATATGAATGTTGGTCATTATGTTAAGAAGTAAGGGCGTACAAATGAAAAAATTTGAAATTGACAATTTATTTTCCATTTCACTGAAACAGCTGTTAAACACTAATATCTACCCTTCTTTCTTTAATTTTCTTACTGAAACCAAGTAGTGGCTCTGATAGTTTTTTTTTAATGGAATTTTTCAATGACATTATAACACAATTATCAGAAAAGCAAAATTAAATCACATGACTATATGAAAATATCCTTTCTCATTTACATTTTCAATTGAGAAAAACATAATAGAATCTGATATATTATCATGAAAAGAAGACAGTTTTCTAACAAATTATAACATAGCAAAATAATCATTTAGCCTTTCAGTTTCAATAAAATACTTGACAAAATAAATATATATAATGAGAAATATCCATCTGTTGCTTCAAGTCTCTTTTCCAGGTACACATTTCTTTGTTTTAATGAAATTTTCCTGTTTCTTAACACTTTGCTGAGCTTTTGGAAGGCATCTTTCACTATTCCAATGAGCTCTCAGATTTTGATGTCGCATTTTCTGTCCTCTGTAAAAACACTTTCTAGATATTTAAATTCTTGTCTCTTAATGAATTCACTGCTTGGCTTTTGAAAGACATTTTCTGCTAGCCTAATGCGCCTTCAGATTTTGGTGTCACACTTTCTGTCCTCTTAAAACACTTCTCAGATATTTCTGCTTGTCCCTCCCTTGATTAACATGGCCATTACATCCTGCCAATACCTCATAAATAATGGATTATTCTGTTTTGATCACATAGAAAGACAGAAAAGACATCAGTGTTTCTACCTGTTTTCAGTAGTCACATCAGGATTTTTTCATTGTTGGCAGGAGAACAGCTTGGTATCTCCAGATTCAGGGCTCTCTGCCATTTATCTATATCCAGGTCTTTGTCAACTGTCTCGTGCCACTAAAAGTACTGAGAAAACCAGCAATCAGTAGAATTCTCTTTGCTATTGTCAGAGATTCGGTATCTTGGGAAGACGTTCCCTTTGGTACTTTTGGTCCAGAAGCTGTGTGCTACCTGCCATCCTGTGGTTTCTGACGTGGTGGCCTCAATAAACATTCAGTCAGTTAAATGCCATACATGATACACGCTTAGGCAATCATGTCTCGAAAGAGACATGACTGACTGGGCAGAAGATTACCCAGCAGTAGGTTGCCATTGCTTTCTGCAGTAGACTGGTTGCTAGCCAAGGCTATAGAACCCAATCTGTCCTGTTATTTAACCCATAACTGGAAGGAATAGATGGATTAATACCTTTCCTAAGGGTAATTGCGCGTAGGTGAATGCAATGAATTCAACTGGAATTCAAACTCGGCTCCCCGAGTTGTCATTCCGAGCGAATATCCACTGCACCACAACGCACATCCCAATAAACATTACTTATTTTTATTTTGTTTTCTTCCATCTCTTTCAACTTCACTGCCTGTTCCCCCTTAATTGCTAAGAGAACAATCTGTTAAGCATTTCCCTACAACCTCAACACACCTTTGCCTTATTTTACAACAGTAAGAAAATGAAAGAAATCAAATGTTGTCATATTTCTCATATTTTCTCACTCAGTAAACCCCTGCATAATAAAGCAAAAAAACCTTAGAGGCTTTATTGCCTTACAAAAGGGGTTAAATGATACAAAAAAAATCAAAGAAAAGACAAATGGATTTTGTAAACTCATTCTCTGTGCAATTTATTTGTAAGCCAGCTGTCCCAGTGATAAAATGTCTACAAATAACAGAAGGACGTCACTGCAGTCTGGGTATCCATGTCTGATTTTGGTGTCATCTGTTCCATGCCTGTAATACAGTCACGGAGTGTTGCTTGAAAAACTTAATGCTTCAGTGAATATCAACAGTTTTCAAGCAGTCCAGATGTCAATGTGTGAATGAAGAAACTCTTATTCAAAGGACACGATGGCTATGTAAACAATTAGGCAGGATAGATAAGAAGCTTTACACTAAAGAGATAGTGTAATTAACAACCACTAGACCCCAAACAGACAGGTAAGCTCAATATATTTGCGAAAGATATTAGAATACAACAGAAGTTATGCAGGGAGCAAATCACCTACACACAGATAGAAAATGAATTCTGTAAATATACAAAAATAGTAAGGGTGTGTCATCTCACCGAATTTATTCAGCCAATAGAATGAGGCAATTTTGAGAGAATTAGATTCATTATTGGCAGTCACATTCTTATTAACAGAAGATGACACAGTGTTGATAACAGACACAGAAAGGAAAATACAGGAACTCCAACTGAAGATAGCAAAGGAAAGTGTAAAGAAAGGACTAAATATCAATTGTAACAAGATAGAATGGATGCTTATCAACAAAAAGAAGTGAAGTACAAAAATTTAAATATCTGAGAAGTGTTTTAAGACAGGAAGTGTGACACCAAAATCTGAAGGTGCATTGGGGTGGCAGAAGATGCCTTTCAAAAGCCAAGCAGTGTATTTATTAAGAAACAGGAATTTAAGTATCTAGAAAGTGTTTTTACAGATGATGGAACGCACGACACCAAAATCTGAAGCCACATTAGAATAACAAATGATGCCTTCCAAAAACCAAGCAAAGTATTCATTAAGAGACAAGAATTTAAATATCTAGAAAGTGTTTTTACAGAGGATGGAAAATGCGACACCAAAATCTGAGAGTACATTGGAATAGTGAAAGATGACTTCCAAAAGCTCAGCAAAGCATTAAGAAACAGGAAAATTTCATTAAAACAAAGAAATATGTACCTGTTTTGAAATAGCAGTTCTTCTATATGGCAGTGAATGCTAAACAATTCCACAGATATAGAAGAGACTTGAAGCAACAGAAGGATACTGAGAATACCATAGACTGAACATATGAACAATGATGAAGTTTTCAAGAAAATGCAAACAGAAAGGATTCTTATACATAACATTAGAAAAATATAGTTGAAAGTTGTAGGCACATAATGAAGAAATGGGGTTTAGAGAATTTGACACCAACAGGAAATAATAAAGGCAAGAAGGATAGAGGAAAGCATTGCATAACTGTTATGGAACCTACCCTTTTTGGACTATAATGAACTCTTCCTATTATAATGAATACCAGGAGAATATGCCTCTCGAGGTAGAGTTGAGTTGGGTTAAGTTACTCCAGTTTAATACTTGGCAGTCAGACATGTAACACTCTTGTATTTGTTTTTTGTTTAATATATATGTTTCACTAATTCCCGAGTTCGAGTTTTCTTTCGAACCTATTCTGGGTCCACGTACCTAACAATCTTGTGTAAATCCTTGGCAGAGTAGGGATTTGGAGATATAACGAAAAGTCAAAATTTACTCAAAGCTACAAAGGACAGGAAGTTGTGGACAGCCATGATTGCCCATATCCTGAAGGAACATGGTGAATAAAAGAAAATTTCAAAAACAAGGACCTCATTTGGAAAGCTAAAAAAAAAAAAAACAACACTAGAATATATGCAAGAGCAAACTGATGTCAGAAATCCTTTAGAGGTCATTCTTCTCTTCCTTCTATGTGTTGGTTCTCTTCAGGATGTTAATGATCATGGCACTCCACAACTTCTTATTCTTTATCGCTCTTAGCAACACTTTTTTGTACTATCCCTACCAATTACAAACTTGTTAGCAAGGTTACTCACTGTTTCTCTCTTTCTCTAGCTTTCACTATATCCTGTGAGTATCAAATTCTGCAAGCCATCTTTCCTCATTATGCCTCAAAGAAATTCCAACTGCCTATTTTTGATTATAAGTACTAGTGTCCTTTTTTGTTTCCATTTTCCTTAAAAGTTCCTCATTGCTAATATGCTCCATGAATGATATTGTCAGCATTCTTCTGTAGGACCACATCTGTTGTCTCAAGTCTCCTCTTCGTCAGTGCCCAATATTCATTGCCATAGAGGACAGATATTACATAACCTTTCAGTACTCTATTCTTTGTTTCTAACAAAGTTTTCCTGTTTTTTAATACTTTACTTAGTTTTGGAAGGCATAACTATTGACAGATGGCACTAAGCCAGTTTGGAGTAATCTGCCCAAATGGAAAGACTACCTACATTGAATATCAGAATGTGGACAATCATGGCCCTCCACAACTTCCCGTCCTTTGTAGTACTTAGTAAATATTGTCTTTTTGCTTTCTCTCCTAATCCCTAGTCTGCCAACCATTTACACAAGATCATTCAGTAGGTTATTCGCTGCTTTCCTCTGTCCCTCTTGCTTTCAATATGTCCTCTGATGGCAGTGAGTGCTGGATAATCTTTTCAAAGATAAAAAGAATTGAAGCAACAGAAATACAGTTCTACAGAAGGATGCTGAGGATACCATGAAGTGAATATGTGAGCAATGACAAAGTGTTAGAGAAAATGAAAACAAAAAGGAAACTTATACTTATCAGGTAGAGACATTTAGGGTTTCTAGGACATATAATGAGGAAAGAGAGCTTGGAAAATTTGAAGCTCACAAGACAGTCTGAAGGTAAGAGGGACAGAAAAAACAATGCATAATATACTTAATGAGCTTGAGTAAATGGATGGTAGAAAAGCACTTAGGAGAAATAGCAAGACAAAATTTATTGAGCTACAACGGTCAGGATGTTGTGGAGAGCTATGATTGCTTACACCCTGGGGGAACATGGCACACAAAGAAAAGGGTGTCACATTTTTCCAAGCCTCTTTTACTTATGTACCCTAAAAATTTCAAGTGTCTGTTTCAAACTATGAGTTTCCTTTTTGTTTTTATAATCATTAAAACTTCCTCATTGTTTACATGTTTCCATCAATGGTACTTTCAACACTTTTCAGTAGAATCACACCTGTTATCTCAAATTGCCTCTTCATCTGTGAGGAAATTGTGTAAAAGTCACTGCTATATTGATATTATATAGCAGTTCAAACTTAAAGGGCAATTTTTCGGCCATGTTATAAAAGCTTCAAATGACTGCTACACTTTGAAAATAACTAAACAATGAAGATTCTTTGAGATAGGCAAAATTGTGACTCATAGAAAATAAGATGCTTCAATAATCTGGATAAATTCAAGATGTTTTTGAATTGGAACAAAAGTTGGCAAATATGTGAAAGATATATGTGTCCACAATGGACTCAGCTGATTAGTGAATAATTCAAGTGAAGCTCCTGAACACAAGAGAATTCCAAGATATAGAATTTGGAATTCAGTCTTGTCTAAAGAATTCAAAATATTGAAAAGTATTTTGGCTTAATACTAATCTTTATATGAAATAGATTTGGTAATTTCCAACTATAAATAAGCAGCAGTTTCTGCTTTGTGGCAGAAGTCTATTCCAGCAGAAGGCTCTCACAGTCGGACCAAACAGTTACACTGGTGACCTTCACATTCTGCGTATGTGTTGTACTACTGTTCTTTGTTAATATACTTAACTCTGTTCCTTTTTTTTGTGTCTTTATTTCTGCCCCCTAACAAGGCCACAACAGAAATAATAATAAAAACAATTAAAAAAAACTGTTAAAAACAGTTACACTATCTTGTAATGTTTGGTGAAAGGGTATCTTAAATTTTTAGGAAGACTGTCATTAGAAATAAAGCAAATAAAAGTTAAGAGAAAAAGGACTTACCTCCGAATAAGCTGGTGGTGGTCGATAGTCATAGACATAGGTATACATAGGAGTGTAGGTGAGGTCACCCATGTTGCCTATCATGTCATCATCTTCATCACGGATATCCACTGCACCACCAACACTTTCAGCATAAGTTGGAGGCTCTGTAAATTTAGAAATATAAAAATAATAATTTACCATTATTTTCTAAATTCAATAACAATAAACATGCAGACTTCATAAACTGTAAAACCAATTTTCATTGGCTGAATTCCAAAATAAACCAAAAATCTGGCACAGGTCAGATGTTTTTTTTAAATTTGCAGATTCAATCAAAAGAGGCTGGGAAGCTGGCCAGGAGATGATTGCTCTTGGTTAGGTCAATAGAGAGAGTGCAGTCTGAGATTTGTATAAGCCTGAAACCCCTAATGATATCACAAATAAACACCACCAATTAAACTTCTGGCAAACCACAAGGGTGTTTAAGATGTGCCAAATATGACAGCATGAAAAAATGAAGATGAAAATAAAAACTAACCTTTATTGAATGACATTGCATTTCACTATTTTTCGCACACATTTGGGTAGGTTTGGTTGGTTTTACAACATATCAACCTACTGGATCATGAATGCTGAAATTTTAATTTTCTGGGGAGCATTACTATTTTTTATTTTTATTTATTTTTTAAACATATTGTTGGTAATTTATTATTTTAAAATTATTTTACAAAAATGTACTGTTGGTATTTTTTTTTTACTATGAAAATGTATTACTGTGATAGTAATTTTTACTATAAAACATTTTTATACTAATCATATTAGTATAAAAGTAACAATAAAAGTGTAAGAAAATGCACAAGTTTGAGCAAGTTTTTTTACAATTCTTAGCACAGTTCATTCAATTATAAACATGCATTTTTTTCTTGTTTGTGAAGCCAAATCTCATCCCAAGAAGCAGTCTTTTGGTATAACATGGCGCTGAAAACTGGCCAAGAAGAAACGTCAGTGCCACATCGATCTGTTTTCCCATACAAATGGTGACATCCACTGGCTGTAACAGAACAAGTTGAACATAGGCAAGCGAAAATCAAAATCGGTGAAGAAGTTTGGGTGAAATCGCCCAATGCTCGCTGTACAACTTGCTGGGGAAGAGGAACAGTAACTGAGGTACTATCTAAGAACAAAGTGGCAGTTAACAGAGTGTCACGCCATGTACTAGATATATGGAAAGTTTCCTTGCCCTCAGATGAAGAAGTTGTTGATGAAGTCCCCCAAGAAGGACCCGCATGAAATTCCTTGCCATCAGATGAAGAGGTTATTGAGGTTCCCCAAGAAGAAACTGTACAAAGGTCGCAACGCGAGCGGAGACTCCTGACATGGATGGCGGATTATGAAACCAACTATTGATCTTGAAGGTCAAGGGGGCATGTGATAAAATGCCTGTCGGAAGGTACTTACCTCAATCTGTATGAATTCATGTATCATGTAAGGTCCTGTTATGTGCGAAAAAGAAAATAAATATGGCAGCCGCGCCTGATTATATGCTGGCGGGTCTCACGAAGTAACGTGAAATTCCGTTCTTCTTATACAAATAAGATGCTGCTAACTTGCATAAAAAGCCTCTGTTTTCGAAGAAGCATCATTGTTCTTTGGAGTTGTGTACGTACAATATTGAGGCGTGACATTAAAAAGAACAAAAACCACATACCAACGTAAGAAATACATATTTTTGTGTTAACTTTTATCATCGAAGCAGGAGAAAGCGAAGATTTTCTTTTAATCGTTTTCATGAAGCATTTTCCCTTTACCATTTTGTCATGCGTGTTTAAACATTTCAACAACAAAGACTACAAGATTAAGCAGAGCAAACTCATTTGGCCAGAAAATTGTTAACACAACATTCATAAAAAAAAAAAAAAAAAAAAAAAAGATATGACTCTTCAGTGTGGGACCCGAGTTTGAATCTCACTAGAAGTCATTTCTTTCTTTTCAGTTCCGTGCTATTTGCACAATTGACTTAAAAGTTGACAGCTTCAGAATGCTGGAGATAAAAAGAAAAGGCAAAAGTAAAAAGTGCTCTATAGATATACACCTCATTCAACATCTATGGAAGCAGCCACACCTTGGTTATGAACAACCCTGGATGATACTCTGATAAATATACCCATGAAAATTCCTGCATCTCTATGTCAGATCACTTAGCCACCATTATTCAGGTATAAAAGTAAGAAATTGCACACTTACTTGCTGACTCTACTTTTTCTCAGTTTCATATAGCTTATGCGATTGGGTAGGGGTGATAGCAAAAAGCTGTTACTTGAACAGTCAATTTTGACAAAGGTTTACCTAAGAGAAGGGGCAAATAAACACTTGACCAAACTCAGTCAGTTTAATGCCATACGTGAAACACACTTGGGCGATCATGTCTCTCTCGAGACATGACTGACTGGGCAGAAGATTATCCCGCAGTAGGTTGCCATTGCTTTCTGCAGTAGACTGGTTGCCAGCCAAGGCTATAGAACCCAATCTGTCCTGTTATTTAACCCATAACTGGAGGGAAGAGACGGATTAATACCTTTCCCAAGGGTATTTGAGCGTAAGTGAATGCATTGAATTCAACTGGAATTCAAACTCTGGTCTCGTTCTGAGTCAATATCCACTGTACCACAACGCACATCCTTGACCAAACTACTACTCCATAACTGTCCAGGCAGTAACAGCAGTTGCTACTCTTTTAATTAATATTGACATGGGTTAGAGTGCACATGAGAGAAATCCCTCTCCTATGACTAGCTTAATTGCTCAGATTGTTACAATTGAAAGCTGTTTCCCCCATCATGAACTTTAACCTTTTCCAAACTGAGTTTATTTCTAATGTTTCAGCTTATTTGAATTTAATTTCAATTTGTGCACTATCTTCACATGTAAATATTGCTACATAACTCATATTCTGATAGGATTATATTCAGGCTATTGGAGAAACATTTTTACTCATGGATATCTTGTTCTGGTCATTTTCATGGAAAACAAATCCAACAAATAGACTAATATTGTTTGGCTGGTGAGATTGAGTTAGTCAAAAACAAATTATACAATTTTTTGGTTTCATGTATTTTTTTATTATTAGAATTGTCCTATCTCAGTTTGTTGGGATGAACAAAAAATAAATGATTTTGTATTTTGACACATAATAAAAAAAAACTTTTACTCATGTACTGCATGAGAACAGCATGTATTAGTTTAGATTTAAACCGTGAGTTCCACATGTGTACCAGCTATCACGATGTTGGATGCAGCAACATTGAGGTCCAACTAGCGAAACAAGGGATGCAACTCAATTGTATTTTGAATTATTATCTTTTATAGGGGGAAGTAAGTTAGCACCCCCTAACAAAAATGAAGCTTAAAAACATGACAAGGCTCGGATTAGTCCAAAAATTAAGCATACTTTAGGCATGAAACAAGGCTAAATTTTCTTTTTATCAGCATGAAGCTTAAAAAATGAAGTGATTCAGACTGGTCTAAAAAATTAAGGATAGTTTAAGCATGAAGCAAAGTTAAATTTTCTTTTTTAGAATGAAGCCTAAAAGTATGACAATGCTCAGATTAACCCAAAAATGAAGCATATTTTAAGCATGAAATAAGGCTCGTATTTTGTTTTAGAATGAAAGTTAAAATAATAAGGCTTAGAATAGTCCAATGGACATATTTTAAGCATGAACCAAGGCTTGGATATTTTTATTAACATGACACTTAAAAGCATAACAAAGCTCAGTCAGTCAGTTAAGTGCCATACATGAGGCGCGCTTTGGGTGATCATGTCTTGAAAGAGACATGACTGACTAGGCAGAAGATCATCCCGCAGTAGGTTGCCATTGCTTTCTGCAGTAGACTGGTTGCCAGCCAAGGCTAGAAAACCCAATCTAGCCTATTATTTAACCCATAACTGGGGAGAAGAAACAGATTAATAGCTTTCCCAAGGGTATTTGTGTGCAAGTGAATGCAAAAAATTCAACTGGAATTCAAAGTCGGCTCCCTGATTTTTTGTTCCGAGTCAATATCCACTGCACCACAACGCACAACCATTAAAAAACTCATATTGGTTTAAAAATTAAATCTACTTTAAGTATGAAGTGAGGCTCAGACTTTATTAAATGAACATAAGTGGGATGTTCAAGATTCATCAGTGTTCATGTTCAAAGATCTTTAAATGAAGATAGCCACTTGATACAATTTCTTGTATATATATATATATATATTGATATTACATATCCATCATATTCAAACCAAAAATAATAAAATGACGCATGTTACATCACATTAAGATACCCTAACAAAAAAGACTTTACAACTGTGATTACCCCACCAACTTAATATTACCCCCACACTTCAAATTATAGAAAATAACTGAAATTTATTTCATTAAGTTTATATTTTCAGCATGAATGGTAATATTGAGATGGACCATTTCCATACAAAAAACATTTGGCAGTAACTGACCATAACTTTAACATTACAACTGGTTGAAATTTATATAAAAATTTTAAAAGAGTTTTTCAGGAAAAAAGCTTAACTCTAGTGCTATTGTTAATGATAGGAGTCCTCTTCCTAACCTTTTGTTTAGGGTAGTGTAGAACCTCAGCATCTTGATTATATCATTATTTCCCTTTCTAGTTAATGTGCAATCTATTTTGCTTGTTGCTGTTGGAAGTTCTCAAGTGATGTGGATTTTACTATTTGGTAGGTCAGCATCTTGAATATATCATTTTCTCTTTCTAGCTAAATGTGCTATCCATTTTAGTTGCTGCTGCTGTTGGAAGTCTTCAAGTAATACAGTTTTTGCTATTTAGTAAAGATCTTTGTGATTCTGTATTACCAGTCTATGAAATAAAGCTAAATCTTCAGAATTTGTTAAGTGGAACAAGTTTAGCTAAAATTATGTCATGCAAATCTATCATTACCAAAATAAAGGTAAAAGTAAATTCTAAAAATGACACTCATGATATTTTTAAAAATAAACCAAGTACGCATGATTAAACAAACATTAACAACTAATAATTTACCTTCAAAAGGAGGTGGAGGAGTGACTGTCTCTCGATAAGGTGGGGGTAGAGGTAACAGATCGAAGCCACAAGTTTGTGTTTGGGCTGGACGACAATAACGTGGTTCTGATGTATAGTGATATGGGCGTGCTCGGCGATAGGGAACAGTTCCTATCACCACAGGAAGCTGCAGGGTCAGGTTATACGACCCAGGGATGTGTAAAGCAACCTAAAAGAGTAATCAAATGATTGATCATTAAATTTTTCACAAAAAAAAAAAAAAAAAGAAATTAAATGAAAGTTTTTTTTGGTTTTTTTTTATTAGATTAAAAACGATAATTAAAGCCAATGAGAAACTATTCAATCAGATTAGAAATTAATATTTTTTTTCTAAAATGAATAGGGAGAGAAGATACAATTGTCATGAATGACAATTCAAAATAAAAATAGGAAGAAAATGGACAGAGATCAAAGATCCAATTGCTGTAAATGACAATTTGAAGTAAAAAAAATGTGTAGAAATTGGACAGGGTGGAAAAGATGCCATTAACCCTGGAACACTAAACATCAATTAAAGTTACACCACTATTAACCATGGGCATATGATACCAGATTTTGAAAATATCAAAAAAATATTAAATATAAATCTTTATTTGAAATATTTTACATGCAGGCTCTCCAAAATTTAATTAAATTGTAATTAAAATGGTGTCCTTTGCGCTGGGTACTATATACCCATGGTTAGTGTTCTCGGGTTAATGACAATTTGAAATAAAAATATGAAAAAAAAAAATGGACAGGAAGAAGAAAAAATTCAGAAAAACAAGGAAACAAATTTTTAAAAACTGATTTTTTTTCTCATTCTTCATTCATTGAGAAAATAAACCAGCTGTGCACTATGACTAACAAAAAGATGAGAAGAAAGTTTCAACATTTAAAATAAGAAATACATGTTATTGTTGGCTGGCCGTTCATATCCAATTATGTCTCTCTGCTAGGTTAACTAACCAATCCCTGTTGCAGTAGCCTTGCTCAGGCACACTTGCATTTATTAAACACTCACAGAGCTCATTTATGGTTTATACTGCAATTATGCTGTCACAGTTTCCAGGAGAGAGCGCATTTTCTGATCTGAACAAGGTCAGTACACTCAAACCCTCAGCCACAATGAGCTGCAACTTCATGCTAGCACAACCATTGACAGATCACAAATAGTTTGATCTACCCAATTTTACTCACAAGGTTTGGCTTGACCTGTTGTATAGTTTTCAAGCTCTTCCCAAAGGTGATGCATGCTAAGATCATCTCCCCGCAACAAAGCCAATAACATCAAGAAGTGACCTTACTAACTAACCACACAGTCATATACTGATGATACACCAACATAAGTATATTTATGTTAAAAACTGATCCTATTAAAAGCCAACAAGCAATATATTTGCTCATATGAAGAAATTTTCACAGAATTGACAAAAATGGTCTTTAAAATTTTTTAGATGAAAATCTGAATGCAAATGGCTGAACACATAAAATATAAACCTTGTGTCCAGCCAAAGTGCATAGCCACATATATATATATATATATATATATATATATATATATATATATACCAAACCCTATCTGGAACATGCTTATTGACAACACAAATATCATAGCATCATCCACATACAAAAAAACAGACTAAAAATAATGGAGACC
Organism: Ascarosepion bandense; assembly: GCA_037127315.1. NCBI lineage: Eukaryota > Metazoa > Mollusca > Cephalopoda > Sepiida > Sepiidae > Ascarosepion > Ascarosepion bandense. The sequence continues at coordinate 4,556,823 of JBBBDQ010000707.1, forward strand.
TTATTAATAAAAATGAAAAGCTCAACTAACATCAACTACGCACACACTAACAACATGTTTACCATGTTCGGTACATAACCCATACCACTACTCCACATTATACATAACACCAATTACATTCTGTTGCACATGAAATAACATTCATCCTCAAAAATGGGTAAAAGTTTAACCAAAAGTGCTTGGATAAACAAAACATTTGAACAACTTTTATATAATTTAAGTTCTCAAAAGAAAAAAATCATAAGATCACATGAAAAATTACATTAAAAAACTTAACCATCACACCTTGTCTGGCACTTTTAATGAAACCTGCATAAAAGTGACATTGCAGGCCAAATACACAATATATATATATATATATATATATATATATGCACAGACACAAAAATATATTCCTATGGATAAATATACTTGTGATTATATAGCCTCTAACCTAATAGGGTTTATTATTTTTGTTGTCAGTTCTCAAGAACAAACAAAAATGCATAAATTCACTTTCATATGTTTAGGCTTTATTCTAATTCTAATCAAAAAAAAAAAATTCCGGTGAGTGAAGGTAGTTAAAAAAGTAGTGTCATGGGAAAAACCATCCAATAGACATTCCATCTTATTGTGGACTCGCTTGCCAAAAAAAAAAAAAAAAAAAAAAAAAAAAAAAACAATCAGTAGATAGAAAACATAGGAATTTTTAAATAGCCATTTTTCCTAAACTTTTTCATAGTTTATCAAAGCCTTGGAAAAATGTGTCAGGTTATTTGAGGCTATATCTTCCTTCCAGGATGTCTATTTTCACCACAACACTGAGAGCTGGCCCAAAAGACTTCTCAGAGCAACAGTGTGTTTTGATAAACAACTGTTGACAATTGTTCAAGAAACTAATTCTTTATGATAGCAATAAAAAAGGCATTCTGAAAAATGTTACCTTTACAAAATAATCTACTTTCATAACACAGCAATTCATTATTGAAGGTGAGACAGCTGGAATTTTCAAGAGTTGAGATTCCCACATACCCCCATTGCCAGGGGCAACAGGTAAACCTGAAATAAACAAATGCCAAAGTTAAATAAGGACAAAAAAAAAAAATAATTTTTTTAAATCACAAAAGGTTGTGTCAACACTGCAAGTATTCTGGAATCATCTAATTCTGAATAAATACATTTAAATTAGGAACCTCCACTAAATCACTGAAAAAAAAACAAAAAAAAAACAGCATAGTATGAATAAAAAAGGTCCAAAACTTAATAAAAATAAACTTTTCCCATTAAAATTTTTGTTATTATTAAGATCAAAGTTTTTTTAATTATTAAAAAAATTTTTAAACTCTTGTAATACATTCAAAATTTTTATAAAAAATCTTGTTTTGATTTACTTAGTGGGTAACCAAATTGTTATGAGTTTACAATGGAAAATGTAATATTACATATTTTTTTCCAGTGATAAACACATCTGGAAATTCTAGCAAAAATCAAATAATTGTCAGATTTTAATGAAACTTTCAGGACCTATTCACAAATGAATTAAAAGTATTTTTGAAATTATTATTTTTTTTAAAAATATATTTTTTTTACATTTGTTACCACTCACTTCACGTAAATTCATGAAATTTTAAGAAATTAAATTTTGTTACAAAAATTGGTTTTATTAGCTAAACGCAGGACTCATTGAGGAATGTAAATCATCTATTATTTTTTTAAACATTTTGCCTTTATTTTCAAAAATCTGCTCCAAATAGTAAAATAAAAAATGCAATATAACTATGACATTATTTAATTTGATAAGCTTTTAATTGCTTTAATAAATAATATAAATTAAGGAAATTATAGTCTGAAGAAAAAATATTTTTTTGATTAATAATGAAATTTTAAAAGAATTGTTTTCATTTTTCTTTTTTTAATTATAATAAGTTATAAAGTTTTAAAAATATTTTTAAAATACTTTAAAGATATGTTGGGGTAACTAATTAATTGAAGATTACATTTACTGATCATAAATTAAAAAGTTGTTTTTTTTTCAATTGGAGTAGATAGACTAAACTATCGCCTGGTTCACACTCCACCCACGTCTATTGAACAGGTGAAGAGGCTCATCCCTTGTTTCCTGTTTAGGATGCGGTTTCCGGTTTTCTCTTTTCCAATCATTTTACTCTTACGTAGTCCCCTGCGCATTAGTGGCGTTATCGCCTTGCTTGGGGGTGATATGATTAAAAAAAAACAAAAAAAACATTGTGCCTTCGTATTTTTAAAATAATTAAAAAATGTTTTTCGTGTATTTGAAGTTTATTTTTGTATGGTAATTTCTATATATACATGAAAAGGTTGTGTGTTTCAGGGTTTCTTCCCCTTACAGAAAAAATTTGTACAATTAAGTCACTTGTGATCACCATAAACTTATCTGTCAATGCATTCCAATTACAATGGAAAGGTTAAAAGAAGTTCAACATTATGTTTAAGAAATAGTTTTATTCTAAATTTAATGCTATAAATAAGTAATACTCATGTGAATCAGATTAATTTAACATTAAATTTGCTAATTTTCCAAAAAATAATGTGTCTCAGATGTATATATTATTTTTGCAAGATTTTTAAATATGAGAACTAACTTTTGTTTACAAATGTGTCAACCGCTCTAAAATGACCAAAAAATTGAAAGATAAGAAAAAGAAATTTGAAAATTATAGATTCCAATCAATATAATTTCTGTTTGAAATACACCAGAATATTTTCCTTACTGGAAATAGTAAATTTAGCTTTCAATTAAAACTAATATAAAAAGTTTAAGAAACCTTTTTTATTTTTAAAAATTCAATTTAAAAGTTATTTATCAAAAATGAGTGGAGGTACCTAATTTAAATCATTATACACTGACTGATTCAGACTAGTATCCTTATCTTGGTTATTATATTCACAATACTGTAGATGTTTCTTAGCTGATGAATTATCATAATTATACACTGATTTTTTTCAAAGCTGTGACTATATTTTACCTATATATAAATAGGTATAGAATAAAAAGTGTGAGAAGCCGTGAACGTTTTCTTTAAAGTGTATATTTATTATTTTTGTTCTTATACATGTCATGATACATTAAGTGTCCATAATGGTATTTGTGACGCTACATGTGTTTCGAGTCTAAAATTGACTCTTCAGGCGAATAAATTTGTGGTTTTTTTGTATAGAGTTCCTTTTGTTTCTGCTCGAAGTTGTTGTTTTATAAATAAGTAAGTAGAAAAAATAAGAAAACAAATAAAATTATTAAATAAAATAAAATGAGATAAAATAAATCAAATGTTGGCACATTGAATGGTCTGTTTTTTCCACATCAGCATGTGTATAAACGGATAAACAGATAAATAAATAAACAGATGAATGCATCAAGTGTTTATCCCAATTTGCAGTGGTTTTGGTCTGGGGTGACCTTTTTAGTATGTTAAAATTATCTTCTAGTCACCTTAGCTTATCTTATTATCGGTCATTTGGTTGTTCTTTATTGCTTTGATGGTGTTTTGAATTTGGTGTGTGTGTCTCTGTGTGTGAGCATTTTTTTTATTTATTTCATCTTTATGTTTTAGATTTGTTTTTTATGGGTCATCTGGTTCTTGTTATTGTTTGGGGTTATCTTTTGAATTTGGTGTTTGTGTGTGTGTGTGTGTGTGTATGTGGGTTGTGTATGTATGTATGTATGTGTGTTTCTGTATGTTTTGTTCGGTGTGTGTGTGTGTGTGTTTTTCATGTTGTCATGTTGAACGAAGGCTTGTATTTTTTTATGAATCTTTCTTCCTGCATTAGTAATATTTCATAATCTGTGTTTTGATATAAAGGTATAACACTGAATTCTCCATCACTACATTCATGCAAATGTTGGGAAACATAATATCCTGTTACGTAATAATTTAGGTAAATAGGTATATATGTATAAGTAAAGTACACATTATATATAGAATTTGGTTCTATCCATAGTATCAGGCTACCATTTGGGGTATTTGAATATAAACGCTTACTAATATATTTAATTTACTACTATTTTTTTTTATATTTATTTAAAGTATGTATTGAACAATCAATTCTAATCTGAAGCAAAATTGTTTTATGAAAACTAGAAGTGGACCTTTTTGGAGATCAACAATGACAAAAACATGACAAACGTACCAGTAAGTACCGTGAATTTTGTACGACGAACTCTGGATTTCCCATTGGCAAAGAATGCTTGAGTTTGATGTAAGGATGCATATGGAGTAACTGTTCGTGAAGACTGATTGTCAAACTCAGCTGAGATAGCAATGGATTCGCCTGATAAAAAAAAAAAAAAAGAATCCTTTTTAGAAATTTAAGAAATCCAGACTTGTTTCTGTACTCAAATACACAACATTCAAAACTTGAGCAAATATTCTTAGATAAGAATTATCATTATCATACATTGATCAATTCAGACTAGTATCCTCATCTTCATTGTTATGGTCCCAACATTTCAGCTGTTCCTTAGATGAGGATTTATCATTATTATATATTCATCTATTCAGATTAGTATCCTCAGCTTGTTTGTTATAATCACAAAATTTGTACTGGTTCTAAGATGAGGAATATTTATTATTCTACCTTGACGCTTCCACTTGGTATTTACAGTCACCAAATTCCTTTGCATTTGTGACATCATTGTCCTAAGTTTCAGCTCTCTATTTTCTGGCTTCTGTCTCACTTTTTCAAATATTAAACTTAAAGAGTAAACAATGCCAAATGTGAATTTTTATATTCAGCGAGAAATTTCCTTAAGATAAAGTTATTTTCTTTTGCAAACAATTCTTGAAAAGTATTCACACACAAGCAAGTCAAATAATGTTTAAGAATACTTCTAAGATTTCCTAAACATCACAGCAAAGATGAAGCTAGAAATTTTTTTGCATCACACTAATAGGAATATGAAGATGGATTTAATTTAACAGACGACAGAGGTTTGAGAAAGAAGAATAGCATGAAAAACCTACCAGGACAATAGCCTCTTCTGTCCGTGCGTGCAGTTATGGAGATAGGTCCAGATGTACACAACCAGCAACACAAAGTTTTTTCTATGTTGTTCTCGACCTGAATCTGCAATATAAAAATTAATGGGAAAATAATTAAAAATTAATACAAAAAGCATTTATAACATTTTATCAGGATGTGAAAATATATTAATCACTCAAATACCCTACCTACAACCTCATTTCACCACGGTCAAGATCCGAGTCCACAAACATGCAGTGCAGTTAATTTTGAACTCAATAACCCTTTCCGTAGTTGCATGGGTTTGAATATAGTTTTGAATTCAAAATTTTTATCAAACATGAAATCATATTTTTTTATATAATTTACTGTGAATGGATTAGTCTAAATTGTATATTTTATTGCTTCATTTTTGTTAAAGGGCTTATGGCCATATCACGTTGAAACACTTGTTCCCATACAATCACCAAAGTTAAGCTACATCAAACCTGATCTGTACCTAGATGGGTGAATACTTGGGAATACCAAATGCTGTAAGCTTGGATGTGTAGTTGATGTAATGGATAATGGCTCAAAGTTGTTAATTGGAGAGCTGAGTTCAAATTCCAGTTAGATTTGTTGTATTCACTTATGTGAAAATATTCTTGGGAAAGGGTATAAATCCACCTCTTTGCCACCCAGGTATGAGTTAAATAGTAAGACTTGTATCACTAAATCATTATTCTCTCAAAAACAATATTCTTGCAATATAAGAAGTATTTTCTGCAAAAGTTTAAGCTGTAGAAAATTAATAGATCAATCAATGAAATATTGATTACCTACACAGGCATATCTTTTAGATTTATTTATATTCTATGGAACATAAATGTATAGAAATCACTGTGGCCATATAGTGAGTGATCATTTTGAATACTGATTGTAACATAAAATTGATCCCCCACTTTATATACACATGATTTGTTGATAAGGGTCCTGGGTATGACGGTAAACTGTATCTGGCAGCAAGGCTTCTGATTGGGTGGCTGTGAGGAGTATGGAACCACCTCTTAATTGCTGTTTTTCCCAAATTCACCATGACACAGAGTGGTCGCACCTGTTAGGGTCCCAGCTATGAGCAAATAGTTAACCCCCAAACTGGGGTCAAAATACTATGAAACTATAAAAATAGATTGTTATAGAAAAATATACATTTTTGAAGGAAAAAATATTACCAACAATACATTTTTGAAGAAAAAATAATTATTACTAGCAATACATTTTTGAATACAAAACTAGAAGACATCTTCAGTTTTCTAAAATTAAATAAAAATTTTTTTCTTAATTTTTCATCAAAATCTGACTAAATCAACCTTCTCACTATAACCAAACATTAAAAAAATACTCTAAACCTCTACCTTTTTGGCATTAAATAAACCCACAGAGGTTGACATGCCGTTAAACAAAACTCAACCTCTGTTGATAAGCGACAGAAAACAAATCAATCAATCAATGAAATACTGATTAGCTACACAGGCATGCCTTTTAGATTTATTTACATTCGATGGAATATAAATGTATAGAAACTACTGGGGCCATAAAGTGAATGATCAGTTTGTATATTGATTGTAATATAGAATCAATCCCCCATTTTATATACACATATTTTCTTGTCTGTTGATAAGCAACAGAAAACAAATCAATCAATTGAATACTAATTCGCTACACAGGCATGTCTTTTAGATTTATTTACATTCTCTTAAATAGAAATGTGTAAACTACTGTGGCCAAAAAGTAAGGTGTTGGTTTTCATATAAAAATTGTGATATAGAATTGATCCCCCACTTTATATCCATATTATAACTTGTCTATCAAATTCTGATTAGTTATGAATCCATCTGTTCTCCCTCCATGGATGTTGACATGCTGACAAACAAAAACAACAAACCAACCAATCTCCTAGACTGACTGCCAAGGTTAGAAGGCTCTGTCTCTCCTGCTAGATGGAAAAAGAAATAGATTCATGCATTTTCCGAAGGATATTTGTGCAGAAGCAAATTTGGCCAGGATTTGAACACAGCTTACCTATTTTACATTTCAAGTTGCTAACCCTTACACTAGGTGGAGATGGCCTGCCACAAGATTTTATTTGCTTACAATTATCACATTTTTCTTCTGAAGCTGATTAAAAAAAAAATAATAATATATATGTCAGTCAGTTAAGTGCCATACGTGATACACGCTTTGGGTGATCATGTCTCGAAAAAGGGATGACTGACTGGACAGAAGATTATCCCGCAGTAGGTTGCCAATTGCTTTCTGCAGTAGACTGGTTGGCAGCCAAGGCTATAGAACCCAATCTGTCCTATTATTTAACCCATAACTGAAGGGAAGAGATGGATTAATACCTTTCCCAAAAGTATTTGTGCATAAGCGAATGCAATGAATTCAACCTAAATTCGAGCTCAGCTCACCAGTTTCTCATTCTGAGTCGATATCCACTGCACCACAACGTGCATCTTAATATTTTAAATTTTATTAATTCATTTAGAAAACCATTTTTCCTTTCTTTGGCCAGGGAAGATGTGCAACATAAATAAATTTAACCCACACTCTAAAAATTTCAGGGACTGCTACTTTTAAGAAAAAATAAAAAATATAAAAACACGTGGATCTTAACCAGAGGGAAATTCCCTCCCAGTGGCAGAACATTGCGGGAAAGGGAAAATATTTCACTTTTTTTCGTTTTTGTTTTTTTGTCTTTTATTTACAGAGTTTTGTTTATTGAATCACAACAGCCTGGCATTCTACTGAACTTTTTGCTTTTTGAAGTATGTTTAAGTTTATTTATTCAATAACTAGTTATGAATTAAAACAAATTATGGCATATGTATTAAAGATTAAAAATATGCCAACATTTTCTATTGCTATTAAATTTGTAAAACTCCTCTATAAAAACTACTTATGTAAATGTATATGTACCAATGTTTTTTTGTTTGTGGTACTCACTTCGATTTGTTTGCTTCCCTGATAGCTACAATAGTATCAAGAGACCATGGATTCAAACCCTGACATAGATGGTTGAAGAATGGCTCGATGTGTGAACATTTTTTTTCTTTTTCTTGGAAAGAACTGAGGAAAAGAAAGAGTTAGGAGAAGGTGCTGGGAAGTGGCTGGCACAGAGGAAGATGAGACAAAAGAAATGACATTAATTTATATGACAGCAACTGACACAGACCAGATGAAGATTTCATCTCGCCAGGAGGAGAGAACTCTTTCTCTTTCTTTCTTGGTTGTTTTTCTTTTCTCTTGCTTTCTCCTCAGAGAAGCAATGAAGACCCAACTGAGGTTAAATTATCGACCGACTTTGAAAAGGACCACCCATGTGATGAGAGGAATTATAATTAACACTGGCATATGAATGTACAAAATCAACAATCTTTATTTCCAAGGCTTCAGGCCACCAGACAATCCTGCTTCACATTTTCAGCTTGTGATCTACTGTTCATTTTCAATCTCTTCTGAATTTCTGAACTACCTGAAAATATTCTGGGTTTGAACATGTGACTTTCAGGGAACAAGCTTTACCAGCCATTTACCTGGTAAAACTTACCATTTATCATGATTTTTCTGTAATAAAAAAAAAAATTTCTCTTTCAAAATCTTTCACAAAATAGCGTACAGTATTTTGGTTATGGTCTGTGCGTGCGCCACTTAATATAAAGTAGCTTCTATGGACATTACTTTTAAAGATATTTATTTTATTATGCAATACCTTTATGTTTGAAGATGTTAGCAAAATCGTAACAGGTGATTAAAACCAGATACACAAAATTTACATTAGACTTTTGGAGAAAAATATCCAGATTCCCAGCCAGTCTCGTTCCAGATCGAATGATTTTTAACAAAAATGCACATGCATTTGAGAAAAAAAAAAGAAAAAAAAGAGACCTGCTTGAGAAGCGGTGGAGAGATGTTCGACCCAGAATATTAAGAGGTGAAAATCCTCTCCCCACACTAACAGGCACGTCCACCACTGATAAGCAGAGAGAAAAGGAAAGGGTAGCATAAAGAGACAGTGAGTGTCTTACCTCTAGTGACAGCTAGACATAGTAGCAGGCAGTAATTTGTGGACTTTGAGAAAAAGTTGTATTGTGTTTTTTATTAATTCCCTTTTTTTTCCTCTATTGCTATACAAAGAGTTACAAATATAATCCTTAGTTCACATAGACTAGTTTTTGCTGCTGTCTCTTAATATTTTTTGTTCTTGTCTATTTTCCCCTATTCCTGAATTGTGCATCCACCTTGCCTCTTCATCTGCAGTGGTCGCTGAGTACAGCACAAGACAACCGTTCTCTGAGCCTTCAACTCACCTTGGGATCAGAAATCACAAAGTGGCAGAGGGAATGAGAGATTTTGACAGATCACCAACACCTTCAATCACACGGGGGATGGAACGGCAGATGACCAGATGCAATCTCAGGTAAAGTTAACTCACGGCCAGTTGATGCACGCACCACACATATACACAAGCCTGAGACTTGGGGAGACTACATTTCTATCTAAGCTTTAACTGTTTTCTAATCATAAGATGTATACAGATTCCTACAATTTTCTTATTCTTTAGTGTTGTTCTATCATATAATAATTCTGCTTGTTCCTTCTTTAGTTAGTTTTTTTGTCCATTACGCCATTGAAGAAAGATAACACACTTATTCTCTACACAAGCTTTTCCTTCCTCTCTATCTTTTTTCTCTCCTCAGCCTTTCTCTCACCTTTACCAAACGGAAGGGTAGTAAAGAGTGAGAGAGTAGGAGGAGAGAGCCTATACCATTACCGTATCAGTAGCAGCTTAAGCTGGTGGTTGTAGCAGTAATTGTGTGTGTACATACTGTACAATATAGTAAAAATAGGTAGGTTTGTTGTCATATTCCACGACCTAATAATGAAATTTCTGGCCTCTACACCCTTGGCCATAACTCAGTTGGTCTTTTCTGTTTACAATTGACACAGGAGCCATGATTTTTGAGTAATAAAAAAAAAATTTTCTCTTTCAAAATCTCTCACAAAATAGCGTACAGTATTTTGGTTATGGTCTGTGCATACGCCGCTTAATATAAGATTACAGTAAAGTAGCTTCTATGGACATTACTTTTAAAGATATTTTAATAAAATTACACTGTGTTATCATTATTTTATTATCCAATACCTTTGTGTTTGAAGAGGTTACTATCATTTGTAGTATGACAAAGTAAAATTTTTCCAGGAAATCATAATTATCCTTCCATGGAAATTCCATGGGTTCCGCTAGTATCTATTATTTTTCTTGATTCTGTGTAAGTCTATGTGACAGAAAGGGATAAAAGTAACTTACTTGGTACTCTGGCTTGTTGATGTCAATAGGGGAAATAACAGTGAAAGCTTTTTTGGTTTTATGATTAAATGCCCAGGGTTTATCCATTTCTGCTTTCAGCCAATACCGTATACTTCCATGTTTGCCTTCAAAAGATGTTGCAATTCCTCTGAAAATAAAAGCAAGAGAGTTTACTTTGGCCCGACTAAAACCAGACTGACTTTTCACTTTAGGAAACATTACAGCAGTTTAATAATAGTCTACCTGACAAATACTATTTTTAAGTATGTAATTTAACCAATTTCAAGTTCAGCATTCAAAAGTAACAAGTACAGTTGATACAAGGCACATGAAAGAAAACAGAGAGAATAATAAAACACAACCCTTAGTTGTTCTTACTTTAACAATAAAAATTGTACTGGCATATCAACAAATATATACATTATATATAACTGCCATATTTTAGGTTCCTTGCTGCAATCATATTGCAGATTCATTGACACTTGAATTGTTTTCTGGATTTGTTTTCTTTAGATTTTTTTCCTTGAACAAAAACTGATTTGTTTTTTACGACTTATCAACCTTTTACAAGTCATAAAATATTTTTAGATTGTAAGAACTTTTTTTTTGAGATAATGATTTTTACTAATACAAATTCTAGTAGTCAGCCCATATTAGACAAAAGAAGAGGTGGAGTCATACCTTTCCCCACAATATTTTCACATGTGAATATTATGAATCCGACTGGAATTGGAAATCGGAGAGTCAAGTGCAGATGCCAGTCAGGTTTGCTATATTCTTAAACCATTATCCATTATACCACCCATACATCTAAGCAAACATACATGAATTTAAACACATTTCATAAAAAACAACCGACAAGGAAGATTTTATTCAATTTTGATTTAATTTTTCCAGTATTCTTACATGTTTCCTTTTTCCTGGAGATAAGAAATGTGAAAATGTTCCATGATTTTTAACTTTTCAAGCACTTTTAGCCACTTCACTGGCCATTTTCAAGGATTTTGATTTTGCTGATGTTTGTTATTTTATCCTCATTAAAAAATAACATAAGGATAAATAAAAAACATTGAAAAAATAACATCCTTGAAAATGGCCAGTGAAGTGGCTGAAAGTGCTTGGAAAGTTAAAACTTATCGAAAAATGTTTACACTCCTTATCTCCAGCGAAAAGGAAACATGTGAGAATACTGGAAAAATCAAATAAAAAATTAATAAAAAAAATTAATAAAATCTTCCTAGTCGGTTGTTTTTAACGACACATATCTAAAAGAAAGATTGCTGCCCAAATATATATTAATACATGAATTTGTGTAAGTGACATGTCACTTCAGATCCCAACAATTATGGCTCTATGTGGAGGCATGATGCAGTAATGGATAGCAGCTCAGATTGATGAATTGGAGAGCCGAGTTCAAATTCCAGTCGGATTCATTACATTCACTCATGTGCTTATACCTCAGGGAAAAGTATGAATCCATCTTTTCTCTCCCCCTAGTTATAGGAAAATAGCAGGATAGACTGGGTTCTATAGGCTTGGAAAGCAACCAGTCTACCACAGTAGGAATTGGCAACCTACTGTGGGAAAATCTCTGTACCACGTGCAGTTGGAGATGGCTTGTGGAGTGGGGAAATCACATTTGCCATATTCCTCCAGGACTACATGATTGGTATACTCAAACATGAGGAGGGCTACAAACACCTAATATATCCAGGATTGTCCACACAAGTATGGGCTTTCCTCAGAGGTTCAAACAGCCAGGTCAGATTCCTTTGTTCCAAATCTGATTGAGCCTACAGCCACCACTTACTAAGTTTAATGTTTGATATGGGCAAATTTTGTTTGTTTGGTCAGTCTGGCTTGAGGCTTGACATGACCAGCTGGTTGATTGGATTGGGCCTCTTCAACTATTATTATTTATTAGAGCTAGATGGGCAGTTGAAGAGGCCCAATCCAACTGCCCATCTCGCTCTAATAAGGGCCAAAGTTGTGTGTCTAGAAGTATATGTATAGCCCAATTCCTAAAACTCTCAAACACCAGGATTCTATCCAACAAGCATGATGGGTTGCCACACACAGCAAACAGGTGCCCACCCCCTGGAGGACATTTACCCCCTGCTGAGGTATGGTTGGCATATTCTGAATCCCTGCCAACAGGATGACAATTCTGTGAGGAAGAGATAAAGCTTATCAGACTGCTTACTTGTCATCAACTGGGTTTGTTTTCACGACCTCAACCCTCAGAAAAGAGACTGGATTCGTCTTTTGCTTAAATAATCTATTCATATTTGTCAGCAAAAATATAAGCCCCATACACCTCTCTTTCTCCAATAATAATGTGTCCTTTCAATTCCATAATAAAAAGATAAAATTGGTAATATTATTTCTCAATTGTTTCAATGCATGCCATATTCTTAATAGATAATAACAAATGAAATCTTGATGCACCATCTCAATTCATAAGAAATAGGAAATACAGATGGCTCCCCTCACTTCCCATGACCAGGTGAAAGGTCATCCATTCTATCTCTCTTCCAGCTTGTACCTCATATGAGAATTTACCTTTTATGGCCTCTCCAGCTCAACATTAATCACTTCAGAAACTAGTGCCACCCAACAGCAAATCGTAACATCATACCATATTTGTTTTTATTCAGAAAGTAATGTGAAATTTATGAAAATAAAATAAAAACCTGTTCAGATTAAATTAAATTTGTTTGCCAAAAATATAAGTATCATCATCATTAGGAATCTCAAAAGACCAATTTGAAACTAATTCTTATTTCTTGCTGAGAGATTCTAGAATTTTGGACAAAAAAAAATCCATGTCTAAACAAATGCTCTACACCAGTGGTTTGCATTTTTAGAATGAAAATTTGCTTGCACCTCATCAAATTTCATGTGATAAAAAAGTACATTTAAAAATAAAAAACAGAGAGAGAGGGTTAAAGGAAGATAACTGCGAATTCAAGGTGAGAACATTATCATCAATGACTCTTTCCTCCAATTTGCAGACCTTAGTTACGATATTCTTAATATAAAGCAAAAAATATCACAATGATAAAATCAGTCAATAATTATTTATAACTATTTATACTAGTACTAATGCATACAATTACAAGTAATCCATAATAATATTTTGAAATCTTGAAACCATATCTATTTTTAACATATGAACTTTTTAAAACTGTTTCTTAATCTTTGATTGTCTTTCAATCATTCTACTTCACCTGCTCTCTTTTTCTATTGCACCAATGGGGTGCAACACACTGCTTAGAAATCACTGCTCTACAAAAATAAGATCTTAGAGAGACTTCTATATTTATTTTACTGATTATGAATAGATGATTTTAAATTGTTTTAGCAATTGATGGTGAAAATAAATAAACTTGTGTTAAATCAGTGTGTTGTTATTTGAAAACATTACCTGCCTTCATAATAAAAATATTTACTGGCAAAATAGCCTGAGTGGGTCTATTTTACCAAGACCAGTAAAATAAGCTTAAAAGCATGTTCATCTATTTTATTGGAACCGGTAAAATAGCCTCTTTCTTTAGAAAAAGGTAAGACAATCAAAGATATTTGTGGCTGACATAATGAATTGTGATACAAAAATGGAATTGGTAAGCCAAGTTTAAATTCCAGTCAAGGTTTTTGTATTCAGTTTACAATATCCTTTGATAAGTTATGAAACCACCTTCTCCAAACTATGGAGTAAGATAGAAGGGAAACCTGGACTCTTCTGCTTTGTTAGGGCAACCTGCTTAGGAAAAGGACAAGTTTGAATTCAAAACCAAGAAGACAACAGAAAATTCTTATATTTTTTCTAGAAGTATTATAATAGTAATTCATACATATATTAAAGAAAAAGAATCTACTGAAAGGCACAAAAAGCTGCATCCTGAAGAGACATGGTATTAAGCTACTCGAAGCATAAAAGTTATTTTTAGTTTTTGTTTAGCGGTATCTCTGTGAGTTATCTAATGCCAAAATCAAAATATCTGTTTTTTTTATTTTCTTTTTACTAATATTCACCTAATACACGGTCTCAGAACCTCTCAATGTAGGGGGTTAGTGTGTGAACTTATATTAGCATAGAAAAGGACCAGTGTTAGCAGTATAGAGCTTAAGGAGACTTAAGATAAAACTGGAAACTCAATCCTAAACAGGAAACAAGGGACAAACCTCTACTTCTAATTAAAAAACAGGGATGCAATTTTATTTTTGGAGATAATAATGGTTTTAGTGATTAATTAACCCATAGCTGGATGGAGAAGAGGTGGATTCATATCCTTTCTAAGGGTATTTGCACGTAAGTGAATAACAAACCCAATCGGAACTCTACATTTTAATTAACAATTCTGAGCCATTATCCATTACACTAACTGCACATTCAAGCTTACAGCATCTTGGTATTCCCAAGTGGTCACCCATTTAAGTTATGACTAAGCTTGGCATTGCTTAACTTCGGTAATTTTAAGGGGGCTGGTGTTTCCATGTGATGTGTCTGGAAGCAAATGTTCTAACCATTCAGCTATGCTACCATCAACATTTTAATGAGGTTTTTATTATGTTGTTAATATAATAAAATAAAGGTATGAACAAATTTGACAATTGTTAAATTGAAAAGTTTTTTTGGTGTGTCAATTCCTGAAAACTCAACATTACTTTCCAAAGAACATAATATGAATAACCTAAATTCTTTTCCAACTTTCTGTTTCATGCATCTAAGAGCTGAGTGAAACTAAGATTTTCCAATTTCCATTTAAACTTCTCCCATTACACTAATTGGATAATCAACAGATTTACTCTTCAGGCAGTGACAGAAATTCCACTAGTTGAAGAGTGTTCCACATAGTACGCTCTAAGCTTGTAATATCCTCCAGACATCTGTCTTCCCTGATTAAATTGGCCTTTTTCTCTTTTCTGGTTGGTTCTCATTGAAATGTTAATCTGTCATGTTCCTATGTCACCTTTAAAGAATAACTCAACCTTTGTCTGATGAAATGATTATACAAGGATCATTCAATAAATAAGGTGAATTTTTCAGTACAAGGACTCCTAATACAGATAGAAGCTTACTTTTTTTAACATTTTTTTGCTTTACTTCTTTTTCAAAAGGATTTAATTTTTTTTGCAGATTGAAAAAAAAAAAAACTTTGAGAGTTTTGGAGATTAACACAGATGGCCAACCAAGAAGCATGCTCCAGAATTGAACAGAAGTCATTTATCAAGTTTTTTTGATTGCTGAAGGGTGCAAACCAATTGAAATTCATAGGAGAATATCAACTGTGTGTGGTGCCACATGTTTCAGCCAAAAAATGTCTACAAGTGGGCTAAATTGTTTAAAGAAGTTTGAAAGTGGCAACGAAGTCAAAAGTGCTGTGAGCGATTGGCTGAGACATCAGTTCAAAGATTTTTATGCTGAGGGAATACGGAAGCTTGTGCACATAGGGGAAAAATGTATGACACTGCTGGGAGACTACATTGAAAAATAAAAAAAAGTAAGCTTCTGTTTTAGAAAAACTCACCTTATTTATTGAATAACCCTTGTATATATATATATATATATATATATATATATATATATATATTACCTATGTTAATTCTAGATTTGTTAGCCAAGCATTCATTTTTCTGTATCTAAATTAAGATATTTTTGCATTATGTAAGAAGTTTTCTAGTTTATAGAAGAAAAACTGGAACAAAATGTAAAGTAAAATAAAATCCAAAAAACATTCTTAGATGTAAACGAAAAAACCTATTAAATTATTTTTATAACTACACAAGACAATAATGGCTGACAAAAGTTTGTTTTTGAATTATGATTATCATGAAATATAAAAAGAAATTCTTCTTTAACATTCCCATTTACATCATTTCATTCGGATTATTGTCCTCATCTTCATTGCCATTTTCATGTTTCAGCTGTTGTACACTCCTGCCTTCTTCAGTTGCTAGGAATGTTGAACTGAACCCACTATTATAATCAGTGGGGTGTATCATTCTCATTCCTTGTGCAAAGCCACTCTTAGTTAAACGTTATTTTCTTTTAACCTGACTCTCTAAGTTATTTGTTCATCATTGCTGTATCCTGTTATTGAACTCATAAGACTTTGCATCAAGTCACTGGAAATAACCAACACTTATATCCACTGGGCCATGTGTCCTTGAGGATAACAGCAATTGACATTCTAGGACTTATAAACCTAATGTTTCAGTAACCTTTTTTACCAGAGTTCATATTGCAATTTTTGAAATGTCATAAAAATGGAAAAAAAGATGAGGACAATAGTCCAAATAATGTAAATACTACCTCATCTCAGAAATATAGACAAATATATATGTAAATATAATTAATGTAAGTAAAAATAAAAGTTTATCACTTAGCTGTTTGACGTGTACACACACACACACACACACACACACACACACACAGGTGTGACAGATGAATTGTTGTCTAAATTACACAAAAATAAAAATAACACTGACATCTCATTTTAAGATATATTTACCAAAATTACATAAAAATATATTGAAATGCTAAAGAGCAAATTTATTCAATAAAATTGCTATTGCCTTCAACAACAGTCTCCTTGTTTAAGTTGGCGAATACTGCCATAATCCTTGCCTTCAGTTCATCTTTGGTGTTACAAGAAGTTTAGTTGTTCCCTCGCTCAACTACTCTATCCTGCTTTTAGTCCTGGTGCCAGACATAAGGGTGCTCACTGCTGACCCAGGGCAGCACTATCTCCTCAAAGCATTTAATGTAGGCCTCTGTATTGAGTCTGAGGCCCTGTGAGAAGATGAATGGGGGCGTAATGTCCCCATCACTAGTTATTACTCCAAATACCATGATGCTGACTGGATATATCATCCAACTATTTCCAAATCCTCTGCACTGTGCTAAGATTGATACACAAACAGACTGAAATGCTCATATTGAAGCTTCTGGCACAAATGGCAAACCATGGCCTCCAGACGTCAAGTCTTCTTGTTTAATTTAGTGAATGCTGCCATAATCCTTGCCTTCAGTTCATCTTTGGTGTTACAAGAAGTTTAGTTGTTCCCTCGCTCAACTACTCTATCCTGCTTTTAGTCCTGGTGCCAGACATAAGGGTGCTCACTGCTGACCCAGGGCAGCACTATCTCCTCAAAGCATTTAATGTAGGCCTCTGTATTGAGTCTGAGGCCCTGTGAGAAGATGAATGGGGGCGTAATGTCCCCATCACTAGTTATTACTCCAAATACCATGATGCTGACTGGATATATCATCCAACTATTTCCAAATCCTCTGCACTGTGCTAAGATTGATACACAAACAGACTGAAATGCTCATATTGAAGCTTCTGGCACAAATGGCAAACCATGGCCTCCAGACGTCAAGTCTTCTTGTTTAATTTAGTGAATGCTGCCATAATCCTTGCCTTCAGTTCATCTTTGGTGTTACAAGAAGTTTAGTTGTTCCCTCGCTCAACTACTCTATCCTGCTTTTAGTCCTGGTGCCAGACATAAGGGTGCTCACTGCTGACCCAGGGCAGCACTATCTCCTCAAAGCATTTAATGTAGGCCTCTGTATTGAGTCTGAGGCCCTGTGAGAAGATGAATGGGGGCGTAATGTCCCCATCACTAGTTATTACTCCAAATACCATGATGCTGACTGGATATATCATCCAACTATTTCCAAATCCTCTGCACTGTGCTAAGATTGATACACAAACAGACTGAAATGCTCATATTGAAGCTTCTGGCACAAATGGCAAACCATGGCCTCCAGACGTCAAGTCTTCTTGTTTAATTTAGTGAATGCTGCCATAATCCTTGCCTTCAGTTCATCTTTGGTGTTACAAGAAGTTTAGTTGTTCCCTCGCTCAACTACTCTATCCTGCTTTTAGTCCTGGTGCCAGACATAAGGGTGCTCACTGCTGACCCAGGGCAGCACTATCTCCTCAAAGCATTTAATGTAGGCCTCTGTATTGAGTCTGAGGCCCTGTGAGAAGATGAATGGGGGCGTAATGTCCCCATCACTAGTTATTACTCCAAATACCATGATGCTGACTGGATATATCATCCAACTATTTCCAAATCCTCTGCACTGTGCTAAGATTGATACACAAACAGACTGAAATGCTCATATTGAAGCTTCTGGCACAAATGGCAAACCATGGCCTCCAGACGTCAAGTCTTCTTGTTTAATTTAGTGAATGCTGCCATAATCCTTGCCTTCAGTCCATCTTTGGTGTTACAAGAAGTTTAGTTGTTCCCTCGCTCAACTACACTCCACACATAATAATCAAGGTGGGGAGGACGTCTGGGGTGTTAGGTGGCTGTAAGAGATGATGTGGTTGCAGAAATTGTCTGATAGTCATGACTGGGCTCTCCTGCTTGTGTTGCCAGGCATGGGATTTTCCAGCAACTACCCTCTTGACCCAGAGAAATAACATTCTACTCATGCACACAGGCAAATAGGTGCACACTCAAACATGCACACATGTTTGCACACACAATGAAAAAAAAACATTACAGAAACAAAAAGTACATAAATTATTTTTCAACTTAATATAAAAACAACAAAAACAAGAAAATAAGCTGTCAATTGCTGGTACCTACTGATGAGTAAACAGAAAAATTACTAAAAAGTCAGTCTAGAAAAATCTGGAGTCAAGTTACTGAATATAACATCAATCAGGTAAGTGAAAATTTTTATATTTGTGTTAAACTTCAGTATAAACAATGTAAACTCAAAATAAAAAAATCCGATATTTTCAGATATTTTTTAAAATGTTTTTTGGACAGCATTATGAAAACTTAAAAAATAATAAATCCTAGAAATTCCACAAGGATATCTACAGAGAATCTGGAATTGGAATGAAAAGAGTGAATCCATAATTCAGGATGTGGAATTAGTAAATACTAAACACTTCAAATATCTTGATGTATGGATCAGTTTTAATAAATTTAGTACCAAATGTATGGTCATCAGCAAATGGAGAAACCCAAAATGCCAATTACAGGTTGGAGATACTAAAATCAAGCAAGTACAAAAATTAATGAAAAAGGGAAAGTGTAACACAGAGATCCAAAGGTGAATCGGAATGGCCAAGGATGCATTCCAGAAGCTAAGTAGAGTATTAAGTGACTGGAAAATTTTGCTAGAAACAAAAAAGAGAGTACTGGATTGCTATGTGATGTTGGTTCTTCAATATGGCATTGAATACTGGACAATATCATCAAAGATAAAGAAAAAACTTGAAGTAACTGAAATGTGGTTTTACAGAAGGATGCTGCAGATATCATGGACCGAGCACGTGAGCAATGATGAGGTGTTGGAAAGAATGGAAATGAAAAGGAAATTTATACTGGATATCAGGAAAAGACAGCTGAAGTTCTTAGAACATATGATGAGGAAGGAAAGAAGGATTGTAGAATCTGATACTCACAGGTGAGACAGGGGAAAGCAGCAGATAACATATTTGAAGGGCCTGAGCAGATGGATGGCAGAGTGGAATTTGGGTGGGGTAAAAGAAAAAAAGTGTGTTAAGAGCTACCAGGGATAGGGAGTCGTGGAAGGCCATGATCACCTACGTCCTGAAGGGACATGGCACATAGAAGATAAAGAAGTATACGAGAAAAGGAAATTGAACAGAATAGGCTGTGCCAGAGGTAGTTTTGCCCAATACCACAAATTGCTGCAAAACCGAAACCTGAACCTGAAACTTCAAGTTATGGTCTTAAATAGCCTCATCAGATCATCAGTTCATAGGGATGTCATGCATAGCACAAAACTCATTCAGAAATATCTTTCAGTTGTATATAATTGCTTTTTAAGATCAATAGTTAAAAATATTTTGGGACAAGAGAAGCCTGATGATCTTTGCAAACACTCTCCTTCTTTGTATATTGTGAGCTGGTGCTGCAGAATCACAAAGAAAGAACTGTACCAAATAACAGAAACAACACTTGAGGACTACCAACAGCAGCAACAATTAAAATGGATAGAACATGTAAATTGAAGAGAAAATAATTACATAATGAAGATGTTGGCATTCAACGATATTTCACATAATACGGAAAAGAGTATTAACAGTAACTGGACTTGAGAAACCTATTTTCTGAAAAATTGTTTTAAGTGAAATATTTTATAAATGTCAACCAAAAACAATGTTGACTGCTCAGTCAATGAATGTGAAATGTTTCCTTGTAGGGGAACAACTAATATTACCATTACTTTCAGAGTATCCCCCACCTTTATCCATAATATTTCATCAAAGTAGCCTTGTCTCAGATATGCTGTGAGCTGAGAAACTTTATTGGGAACAGGACAAAGTTATCTGTGAAAATAGAAGGGTTTCTTTTTTCTTTTAATGTACAATAATCTGCCATAACTTATTGTAAAGTATAGTCAATTAGTAACATTCTGGATTTTTAGTATCAATCAGCTAATTGCCATGCATGATACACACTTGGACCATCATGCCTTTTTCAAGGTATGACTGATTAGGCAGAAGATTTTCCTGCAGTAGGTTGCCATTTCTTTCTGTGGTAGACTGGTTGCCGAGCAAGGCTCTAGAACCCAATCTGTCCTGCTATTCAACCAATAGCTGGAGGGAGAAGAGATGGATTCATACCTTTCCCAAGGATATTTGTGCACATTGGCATACAAGACACCCTCCCAACATTCCAGCAGTAAATTTGAATAAAAAGACTATCAGATGGTTTACCAAATGTGAGTGGAATTTCATCCATTTTCATTATTTGGCTCAGTTTCAAACAAGTTTTTTTTTTTAACTATTATAAAAGTATAACATTCTAATAATTGCAGGAGAAAAAGTGAGTCAGATGCAATCAAATATGGTATGTTTTATAGAATAAGCTCATAACAAGAAGAGTTGCTAATTATAGAAACATACACACTAAATAGTGTTTTGCTAACAAATGAAAGACATAAAATTTTAACTTCTGTCAATAAAAATAACTTTGAATGCTTATCATGGAAAAGTTCAATCTTTTATAATGTCAGGAGAATTGTAAAATTTTATTGTAGGTGAATGAAATATATTTTAGTGTTTTAGTCATTAAATAATATGCTTCAAATGTTTAATGTCAACAGGCCAGTGACTAATACAGGGTACCTGGTATCATATATAAAACATTTTCATATATATGTGATTTGATAACCTCACAGATGTTTCCTATTATTAAAAGTAAAGTTATAAATCTCTTATGACCATGTTGTCAATCTGTTATAAAATGGGAACTAATCCTAATGATAAATAGGGTCTGAATTCAAATATTATATATCTCATGTTATGTGAAAATTGCATTCAATTATGCACAAATACCCTTGGGAAAGGTATCAATCCATCCCTTCCCTCCAGTTATGGATTAAATAATAGAACAGATTGGGTTCTATAGCCTTGGCTGGCAACCAGTCTACCACAGAAAGTAATGGCAACCTACTGCGGGATAATCTTCTGCCCAGTCAATCACATCTCTTTTGAGACATGATCACCCAAAGCGTGTATCACATATGGCACTTAACTGACTATGTGAAAATGATCCCATATGGTTGAATAATGTTGCTTTTAAAATGTGTATAATACAGTTTGAATCTCATTGTCAATTTGACAGGAAGGTGACTTCTTGACGTTATCGGTCTGGAGGAGGCAATCCTAGCATGTAACACTTTTGGAAAATGCCTGCAAACCATACCATGGGTTAATCCAAGCCTTATGAATGAAATTGGGTAGATGATACCTTTTGGGAGCCATCAATGGTTGTGCTAGCTCAAAGTCACAAGTCATCGAGACTGAGGGTTTGAGCGTTCTGGCCTTGTTCAGACTGTTGTTCACACTAGATAATGTGCTCTCTCCCAGAAACTGTAACTAAGTTCCGCTTAGCATATTGGCAGTATAAACCACAGGTAGGCTCTGTAGGTGTTGAACAAACACAAATGTGCCTGAGCAGGCACCTGCAACTGAGATTAGCTAGCCACCATAGTAGAATACAAGTGGTCAGCTATAACAATTAGTAATGATGTATTGAAATAACAACAGAGAGGTACACCAGAATACTTAACATAATTAAATATATTAAGAATACTAACAGATGGATGTTGACTTAGTTGGATTTAGTGTGACTGTGTGTATGGCAGTTCATATTCCCCAAAAGACAAAAAACTTCAGAAGACGAACTCTAATCTATAGAGATTAGAAATCCACTAAGGGACGTAATTCACGTTGATTTGTAAGTTCTCCCATTTTATACATATTTTTTATTTTATGGTTGACCCTAACAAAGTTATTCAAATGTGTGAAATATATATATTCTTTTTTGTTTTCAATACTTGTATATTACTTTATATTTTTTCAATGGTATTACATAAAAAAAGTACTTACCCCATAGGGAGATCAAATGCAAAATTAAACTCATGCCTTCCTTCGACCAATGTTTCTCGTCCTTCAGAAACTTCTGAAATAAAAATAAAAAAAATAAAAATTAATAAATTTTTTAAATTGAAAAATAGTTTTATATTAAAAGATTTTAATTTTGTATTTAGAGAAGCCCACTTACCTATTTACATTTACAGAATAGATTAGGCTCAAGCCTTGACTGGCAACCAGTCTATGAGAAGGAAAACTATTTCAAACCTCCAGGAAGTCATAGCAATTCATGAATAATAAAGATAATGAATCTGGAGAGAATAATGATCACATATGTTCAATGAATTTATTGGTTTGACTGATTCATTTGTTTTTCAGTT
Source organism: Ascarosepion bandense (assembly GCA_037127315.1). NCBI lineage: Eukaryota > Metazoa > Mollusca > Cephalopoda > Sepiida > Sepiidae > Ascarosepion > Ascarosepion bandense. The sequence continues at coordinate 4,579,913 of JBBBDQ010000707.1, forward strand.
TATCAAACCTTTATGGGTTATTTAAAGCTGAAACATTTTTGATTGTAAAAATAATTTTCTTTTGTGGGTTAATGTTGTATTAACATTTTTTTTTAACAATAATAATGGTTTTTCCAGATACAAGTCCTGCTATTTAACTCGTAGCTAGTGGAGAGGAGATGGCTTCATACTTTTCCCAATGGTATTTGCATATAGTGAATGTAATGAACCTAACAGAAAATCAAGCTCAGCTTCCTGATTTGATAGACAGGGGGAGATCATGTAGCAACTGAATACAGACTCCATACTCGAGTAATCATGGCTGAATGATAAATATTTATTGATCACAGTATCCACACCAAAGTCAGGATCAAATCAGAATCTAGAGAATAGGTTTGCCCAAGTAGCAGAATGGAACAACCCAACCTGTTATATAAACCACTCATCAACTGGTCCAAACAGGTGGTCATAGCAGACTCAACTTGCAATAGAGTAGAGTACTGGTCTGTTTGTCCAACTAAATCCTACAATTGAGATGGTGACAAAACCAGATTCATTTCCTGAATAAAACAGAAAGTGTTCAGATTTAACAATTCAAGATGGCAAACATTTTATAAAATATTTCAATCCAAATAAGTTGACTGAGATTGTGAAACAAATGCAAACGATCGATTGCAGATTGTACAAATCAATGTTTACAGAAACAAACCCAATATTAAATAAAATAAAAACATAGAACACTAACTTATTCAGTTTGAATAAAAATACAAATTACTATTAAATTATTGGAATTTTAAATCTGCAATACCCATAGGGTTATATACATAATTAGTAGATAATTGGTAATCGGTCTTATGAGCATTTGCGGGTTTATCAGTTTTCATAGTTGATCATCCTAGTTTATTACATCATAGAAATTTTATCTCCATCTTCAAAATCATCATTTATATTAGAAACAAAATAAAATTAAATAATAACTTCAATTTTTCATTAATTATCTTTGCCAATCTTTATTGAGAGTAATTAAATTTCTGGTTATCAACTAAATAATCAGTGATGTCCTAGTTTTGTATTATTCTCTTCATATGACAAATCAGAAATTAATCAAATATATGAACATAAATTTAAACATTGTCTATTAACACTGGATTAATGCTTAATGACAAACATTTCTAAAGATAAGGGCAGAACATACATAAAATCTACATTTAAATATTAGGAAAATCTAAGGAAATTTTTTTTTTTAAGCAACTGATTTTATCCTTTATGACTTCATTGGACTAATGTTTCTAATTTTGTTTTTTTAATCATATCACCCCAAACAAGGCATTCCACTGCCACTATAATGCAGGGGGTTACATAGAGCGATTGGATATAGGAAATGTCAGAAGCGGGGTGATAGATGAGTAAGGAGGTACATAGGAAAAGTGTTTGAGAGAATGGGTGCAAGTTCGTGTGTTAGGAGGTGTCTATTGACCTTACATTTAAACTCCTGGAGGTTGTAGCCGTCAGGGAAGCAAGTATGCGGAAGGGAATTCCACGGGCAGGAAATGTGAGAAAAGAAGTTGTTGGAGTAGAAATTGTGGTTACATTTCATCGGTTTCACTGTAAAAAGGTGGGACCTAGTTGCTAATCTAGTATCTCGTGCAAATTCATACCTAGGGGGCACCAGTGACCTAATATATAAACATTTTTATTACCTGAATTTTTTTTTAATCATATCACCCCATGCAAGGCAGTAAAGACACTAAGACACAGTGGTGTTACTGGGTGTGAAAGAATAAGAAAAAAGAGTAATATTATTAAGGAGCAAGAAATTTCTAAAGATCAAAGTTGGTTGGAAAGCATGGAGCAGAAAGAATTTCTCAAGTGAGAAGTGCAAAAAAAGAAATTGTTAGCATAGAACTTAGTTACATCAATCAATGTTGACTGTAAAATACTTAGACCTTACCATAAATCTTGTAGCACCATAAAATTTGTGATGTCAAGGGAACAAATAAGAAAGTTCATCAGAATAATTACCATGAAAATATTTATAGAAAAGACACAGGGAAGCTATGTTACAGCAGTGTGAAAGTGACTGAAGCCAAGATGCATGGTCAGGGACAATAACATTACAGATTTTTTCTAAAATGACTAGTGTTGTGCTTTAATTCATAGCCTAGGAGCTATAAAGGCAAGTTCATCAGAACAATTATGAAAATATTTACAGAAAAGACACAGAGAAACTACGTCACAGTGGTAAGAAAGTGACTGAAGCCGATATGCTAAGTCAGGACTCATTATCATAGTTATTCCATTTTTTAGCAGTAAATGCATTTGCGTGCTTATAAAGTTAGATTATTATATCAAATTACTATACAGAGATGCCCAGACTAATGTTGCAATATTAAATATAAGGACAGCAAGTCATGTTTATTTTGGGTTTTTTTTAATATGAAAGTAGTATTTATTCCAGGATGTCAATAACCTGACATCATGTCTAACCATCTTTGTTCCTACCAAATGGCTAATTGTTATGCCCATTTTCTAGACTGGTTGCCAACAATGGCTAGAGACACCAGTCTTCCCTGCTACTTAACTCATAACTGGCGGGAGAAGAGATGTATTCATACTTTTCCGAAGTGTATTTGTGCAAAAATGAATGAAACAAACACAGCTTCCCTGTGTCTGATTTCAAGTTGATAACCATTACACTACCTGTATATATTAATCGATGCTAAAAGCTTCTGTTAATTAGCCTCCAGAATTCCATCCCCACTTTTAATTTCTTCTTTTTATTGCTGTTTTTGTTCAGCAGGATGTATGTTGTGAAAATAACAATTAACAGAAGCAGATACAGTTAAGTTGTTTCTCTTTCATTGCTGTTTTTCCTTGTCTAGTTTTGCTTAGACCACTATCAAATAAACTTGTTCTTGGCTACAACCTGTGATTTTCAATCTTTTTTATCAGATTTGCTAAGTCCAAGCTCTATCTTCTATAAATCCTACCAAGCAACCACCATTTAAAAAAAGAAACAAAAAAAATGGCTTGTTTGTGTCAGATCAATTATTTTAATTAATCAGTTCAATTATATCTTCTCTCTTCTTTTTTCTGTCTATCTTTATTCAAAATGGACACAACAAAAATTGTTCTTATAATAGCATCTTGATAATACAATGTGATTATTCCGCTTAAAGATCTTCTGTCTTTGATGTCTGAAATCCAAATATACTACCTGCCTTTTTTGTAAAAAACAATTTAGACCTGTGATTTCAAATTTCAGGACAGCCACTCGGAATGAGTGCAAATTCCAGTTGGGTTTGTTACATTCACTTAAATACCCTTAGGAAAAGTATGAATACATATTTCCACAATCTACGGGTTAAATAGTAAAACTTATATATAGAAAAATGATTGTTATTATAAAAAAAGAATTTGCAAAAAAAATTAAATTTAAAAAATTAGCCAATGTTTTGTCATTTGCAAAAATACATAAATAAATAAAAATAAATATTCATTTACAAAAACAAAAATTAAAACAGAATTATTATTACAATCAAAAATGTGTTCCGGCTTTTAATAACCAACAAAGGATTTATAAAAACAAAAATCAATCAATCAAATTAATTGTAAATAGTAACTACTAAGTACAGAAATGAGAATGTTTTCAGCATGCGACAGTTATCATCTCACAAGACAGACTTGATTAATTCTTTGTTTGTCGATTTACTTAAGACCTTCCATCTTTTAATACTTTCATTTCGATCTCATTCTTGGAGCATTCTGTGAATTGCTAAATTACTTTTTCTTTTTATCTTGAGACTGTAATAAAGGATGTTCCAATAAGTTGGACTGATTTTAAACGTGAATTAAGCCTAAGTGTCTAATAATTTTTTTTTTCAATTTCTTTCAGATCTAACAATTTCAGCCTTTGATAATTTCAACCATGGAAAGATTAACAAAAGATTGGTATGGATGGAATAAAATTCTGATATCCAAAAAAAAAAACACTATTCTTAAAAGAATGCTCAATACAGAGTAGAGCAAATAATATATATTCAAGATTTATAACATATTTACGTTATAAATTCTGAATATATATATATATATATATATATATATATATATTAAAAAAAAGAATCAACAGAATAGCAAATTATTCTGAATGTGGCACAAGGTCTTTTTAAGATAGGAGTGACACATACATGAAACCAGAGCCTAAAAGAAAAAAGTAAAAATGTAAGCAGTTAATTACTGATACCCACTGATGATTGAACACACGTCTGCTTACAAAACTCTGTAGTCAGGATGTTAAAGGTAACATCAATCAGCTAAGTGACAAACTTTTTCTTATATATATATATATATATATATATATATATATATATATATATATAAGTGTGTGTGTGTGTGTGTGTGTGTGTGTGTGTGCGCGTGTATTTAGGCAGCAAATTTTCTTTTAGACATGTCAAATTAAATAAATTGCAAAAATTGTGTCTGCTTATTTTTAATAAAATCCATATATACTCACGGATAATCTTTCGCATATAATAATTGAATATCATCTTTCAATTATAATACACAAAAGATTATTCATGAGTATGAACAGATTTTATCAAAATTAATCACACAATGTATGCAATTTATTTAATTTGACATGTATATATATATGTTTCAATTTAGTCAAAAGGAACACTGATATATAATATCATCAATCCTATTGACAATATTGTCATTTTGTTTTTCTTTTTATTCCTCAGATTTCATTAAGTGGCCAATTAAATATACGTACATACATATATGTATATATGTATGTATTTATTGTTACAAATCTTTGGCCAGCTACTGACTATGTTTTACAGGAGCAAACATTTCAGTGAAGTCCTGAACTTGGACACAGATTGTAAAGGAAAGAAAAAGTATAATAGTCCAGCTTGGCTCGGGTTCTGTTTGTATTATATTGTTGATGTTAACAATGGGTAGAAGAATATGTGAGGGAATAAAAGACTGACTCAGCAACAACAGAATGACGTGACAAGCGACCATTTGAATAATAGAAATAAGTTGTTTTTTTTTAATATAAATATAATTTAAATGACTTGTGTTTGAGAGTGGGAAGAGAATGTGTTCTGTGTTATACAGTGTATGCAATACATATAAAGATATACTTGTGTTTGGGGCAAAGAAATATAATGTCCGAAAGATAACGTTTGTCAGCCTGATCTGACCATCAAATGTCATCCAGTTCTGATTGTAAATGTAACAATGGTCTTACTTGCAAATGACTTTCCTCAGACTTCAAGTGAAAAGATAAATATCTTTCCAGAGAGACGATTACTTCAAATGGAAGGCAATATTTTCATTTGATGTTATTGAAGCCAAAGGTCCATATGTTTGGTTTCTTTCCATCTCTTTAGCAAGGTTCTAATTGTACGTCTGAACAGATTCATGTCCATTCAGTCTCTCCCCACAACTTTGCATTTTTTTTTCTTTGGCCCTCACGTGCATAAAAGTATCTCTAGCTTCTAATTCATGGGTGACCATGTTTTGACTTCTTTGCCCATCGTTGGTCAGTCAGTTCCTACTACTATCATCACTCAACTTAGTGTGGAAGAGAGAAGTTGTCTTTCTTGTTTTATTTATCTCTCTGCATAACAGTATGCAGTGACAGGGAAATTATTGTTTTCTTCAATGTTCTTTTATGGTTATTGAACTGAAGACAATTTCCTTTTCTGCATTTGTGAGGATGATGGCGGCCCACTCATTGCATGAAGACTGCCATTAAACAACTGCAATAGATGGGGTGGTTCCCACGCCCAACTTCTTGGAAAATGTTTAAAAAAAAAAAAAAAAAAAGACAAATGTCTGCTTGTGAGCACATTTTAAAGTGTGATATCTTAATTATCTTATCAGTATTTTAAACAGAAGCTATAGGGAAAAAAGTTCTATTTTTGATTAAATTCAAGTATAAATCTGTAGAATCTGTACAAACTGTCACTGTACAGTGATCAACTGGCTTGTTTGAAAAAAATCATTGGATGAAAAGTTACCTTTTTCTGGATAAAATAGTAGACTGGGAATTTTGTTGCATGAACAGCATTTGTTATGTCTTAAATGTAGTAAGGATTTCAGTAAAGATTCAGTAGATATGAACTTTTGCACCCACAAAAAAAATAAGTCAAAAGGATGTTCTTTTTTCTCCTGACACTGCTTTTATTTTAACTACTTCTAAGCAATAATTTAAAAAGTGATGACTAGAATTCTAATAAAAAGCTAAGCATATGAAGAAAGTGAATTTGTATATATATTTTTTTTTTTTTGGTTCTTGAGAATTTACAAAAAATATTAAACACTATAAAACTATTTAGAATAATTTTATATTTATGACATTCTAAAAACTAATATAATAGTATTAAGATGAAGTAAATACAATATTTATCCTTTACCAATTTATAAATAAATATGAAAACAATTTATTCATAAATTTATAAACCTTTACCAAATTATTAAAATATGGGAACCAACTATAAAGAAATCTTTATTTACCACTTTATAAAGTTTTAATCAATTGGCAATTACCCTTTGTTTTACCAATGATTCCAATAAACAAAATAATAAACAAATAGTGTAAATAAACAATCTAATAAATAATGGTTATTTTTGTCATCAGTCAGCAAGTTAAGTGCCATACATGATACACTCTTGTGTTATGTTTCGAAAGAGACATAACTGACTGGGCAGAAAATTTTCTTACAGTAAGTTGCCATTACTCTCTGTGGTAGACTGGTTGCCAACCAAGGCTAGAGAACTCAATATGTCTTGCTATTTAACCTATATCTGTAGAGAAGAGATGGATTAGTACCTTTCCCAAGGGCATTTGTGCATAAATGAATGCAATGAATTCAATTGGAATTCAAATGCGGCTCTCCAATTTCTTGTTCCGAGCCAATATCTACTGCACCACTATATATAAGATTCATTTCCCAAAACTACTGGAAATGTTTGCATAAATATAATCACAGAAAGGTTGTACAAATTCATAGAAAGTCAGGGAAGATACTTTGATGACTGAATAAAATATTTGTTATATATATATATATTTATTATAAATTATATTTTAGAACATGTACATGTTCTAAAATATAATTTATAATAAATATTCACAGCTCTATATATATTATATATCGAGCACTGTTTTAAATTAATGTTTTGGACATTGGAAAAAATTTTTCTTTGTTCTGTACTCACTCGGATACACTAATGTTAAACCAATACAAGGCCTAAAAGTCATTCAAGGTAGAGGGTTACTGTATAGTGTTGTATAAGTATAGAACAAAGCAACATATGAAGGTGATGCAGGTATGTAGAAAAGATAGCAGTTAACCTTAAAATTGAGGAAGTCAAGATCTGTAGCATTTAGGAAAACACTCAAGAGTCTATTCCAAAAAGTAGTAGTTCTTGGGAAGAAGCTTTTTGATTGGAACTTCTTCCTTACTAATGAAATAGATAAGAGAATGAGGATGATTCATCTTCATGTATATGGCATGGTGGATCCCAGTTTCAAAAATTAGGGTTGGTGGAATCAAGTAATGTAGATTGTCAGTACACATGGAAACAGCAATAGAATAGCAAAAGGCTCACAATGTTTTTCGTGGAAAATGAGTTGTAGGGTGGGAATTCATCATCCACAAGGCTGCATAGACACTTTTGAATTCTATTAAGACAGGGATTTTTTTTTTGTTTTTTTTTTTCTATTTCAACTTGATAAGGTCACAGAAGCTTCAACAGAGTTCCACCATTAGCTATAGAATTCAGCAACTTATACACATTGGAGTTTGAGTTTTGTTTAACGACATTTAACGGTTATTTAATGCCAAAAAGGTGGGAGCTTAAGGTATTTTTTTTAATGTGCAGTTATAGTGAGAAAGTTGGCTTAGTCTGATTTTAATTAAAATCTTTTGTTTTTACTCTTCTTTATTTTACAAAACTGAAAATGTCTCCTAGTTGTGTATTCAAAAATGTTTTGCTGAGAATAATTTTTTTCTTCAAAAATTTTGTTATGGTAAGATTTTTCCTTCAAAAATGTGTATCTTTTTATAAAAGTATTTTTATGAATATACTTCTATAAAAGTGTATCTTTATACTTTCATAGTGTTTTGAGCCCAGTTTGGGGGTCATAGCTGGGACCCTAACAGGTGCTACCACTCCAGGTCAGTGTGGACCTGAGAACAAAAGCAATTAAGAGGTGGTTCCATGCTCCTCCCAATCTCCCTATCAGAGGCCTTGCTGCCAGATGCAGTTTACTGTCAATGCCCAGAACCGATACACATTGGAATCATCTTGGCTCTACGAACTGCAAGAATTCAACCTTGATACACAACTGTCAGAAGCAGATCCATTCCTGGTTTAAATTCAAAATTGTCCTTTTCTTAAAATGTCTTCAAACCTAATCTAGAGAACTACCAGTTTGCATTGCTATTTTAAGCACAACCAGTCGTACGTGATAGAGAAGATATAGATTTATGCTTTGCTCGATGGAAATAAAATGATGTGAATGTAGAATGTCTCAGCTGGAATTTGAATTTAGATTACTGCTTTCATGTTGTTAACTTCAATACAAATGGAAAAGCTTCCCATGACGTTTTGATTTTTACACTATAGTACATGTAGATTGTCATTCAGTCGTTTAATTGCCATATGTGATACATGCCTGGGCAATCATGTCTCTTTTGATCCATGACTGACTAGGTAGATTTTCCACACGGTAGGTTGCGACTTCTTCCTGCAGTAGACTTGTTTCTAAGCAAGTCTACAGAACCCAATCTGTCCTGTTGTTCAGCCCATAGTTAGAGAGAGAAGAAATGAATTAATACCTTTCCCAAGGGTATTTATAAGTAAATGAAATGAATTTGACTGGAATTCGAACTCAGCTCTCCGATTACTCATTCTGAGCTGATATCCATTATACCACAACACAGACTTTTCTCAAATATAGAGACAAGTATTACCTTTAACAAGAACAAGCTTTGTTTATTTATAAATGTAAAACAAGATGCTCTTTAATCACTGAATGATTTTGTAGAAAGCACAACTGAAACTCCAGGCTTAAATGAAAAATGTTAAAGGAAGAAAGGGATCAAAAACCAGGATCAAAACTAGAATCATCTCCTGTTGAGAAAAGTTTTATTACACTAACCTAATGAATAGCATTGCACATTTTGAAAAATGTTCAATTTTTATATATTTTACTTAGAACAACAAGTAAATTTTGTTTGACTTGAGTAACACGAGAATATCAAATATCAAAACCACAAAGTTATCTCCTTAAGTGGTGCTTAGACAAGAGAGAGTCAAAGCAAATGATTGCTTAAAGTTCACAAAGGATCAAGTGAACACAAAGACTACAATAGACACTTCAGATTTCTCAAGGACAACATGGCTTCCATGGTTTTCTTTCAAAAATAACATTTTGTTCACATAGATATTACAATTAATTACTTAATCTCAAATGTATTTCACATTAAACAAATTTAGTATATAAACCAATTGGCATGTATCCCATTCTTATCTTATACTAGCAGCAATACCCAACATTGTATACCAAATTCATTTCTTTTGTTTCAACTTAATTTAAAAAAAGCCAACAGTTATATATTAGATTTAAAAAAAAAAAAAAAGAAAAAAAAAAGGTCACCAAAAACCAGATTAGAAAGAAATAACAAAACTGGTATAAAAAAAAAAAAAAATAATAATAATAATGATCAATTAAAGATGAATATGCAATGTCTCCACTAAACAACAATTATTGAGTAAGATATAAGACACATGCTAGTAAATATAAAAGACAAAACTGCAATATTTGTGTATATTTCCAAGATGATGTATTGTAATTATTTACATTGTTTGAACTGTTGTCCTCATTGTTACTGCCATATTCACATTTCAGCTGTTGTACACTCTGACCTTCTTCAGGTGACTGAAATTTCGAACTGAACCCTTTATTTCAATCACTGGAGTAGATTGTTCTTGTTCCATTAGTCATGCTACTTCTGGATGTCTTAGTTATCTCTCTTTAACTCATCTCTCTAAGTCTTTTTGTTCACCACTGCTGTAGCCAGGAACTGAACTCACAACTCTTTGGGTCAAGTTACTGGGTCAACCAACACTTTTATTCATTAACAGGGGCTATTACTTTGGGTCAGGGTGGACCTAAGAACAACAGCATGCTCCTTATAACCTCCCAATCAGAGGTCTTGCTGCCAGATGCAGTTTACTGTCATACCCAGAACCCCATCGATCAAGAGGCAATGTTAATTATTTACATTGTTCAAACTGTTGTCCTCATCTTTGTTGCCATATTCACAATGTTTCGGCTGTTGTATGCTCTGACCTCTTCAGGTGACTGGAATTTTGAACCAAACCCTTTATGGTGATCACTGGAATATATTGTTCTCATTCCATGAGTCATGCCTCAAGAACACATGGCCCAGTGCATAAAAGCATTGGTTAGATCCAATAACTTGATCTAAAGAGGTGTTAGTTTAATACTTGCTTACAGCAGTGAGTGAAAAAACTCACCCCTCTAAGACATCCAGAAGTAGCATGACTCATAGAACAAGAACAATACAGTCCAGTGTTAGAAATAAAAGATTTCATTCTTTAAGTTATACATTAGGTGCGTTGTTTTGTAAAAAATCCCTTTTATATTTATATAATTCTTTAAATAAATGTTTCACTGAAGTAATTCTTGTATATTCATTACAACCTACTTTGTAAATTCATACATTTGTGTTATTGTTTTCAAAGTAGTTGTAAAAAATTTTATATTAAGTTTGAATAAATTCTTTTTGGTTTAGTCACTGATTTGGTAGATAATATTAAGTATTTAGTTTTATCAAAGTTTATTTATATCATTTTCTTTTCAAATTCCCTGAATGTGCTGAAAACCTAATTTAAATTTACAGCATATTTTCTGCATTTATCAGTGTAAAATTGTAACCAACATTTGTTCTATTTCTCTTCACCCCCATATATATATATATATATATATATATAAGACTCCATGAATAAAAATAATTATTTAGTCTGAAGAAGTCCTTTTACATGATGAATTGTATAACCATGTAATGTTATCACCATGAAGATCAAATTTAAAGAAAAAAAAAAAGAGGAAGAGAAAGAGAGAGAGAAAGATTTAATCACGTGTACATAACACTACATTTCATTTCAGAAACATCAAATCTGCCCAGTTGTTTTTTTTCCGGGGAGGAGGGAAGATATTGCAATATCAATTCACTCCAAGCAAGGCAACAATGCCACTAAGATGCAAAGATTACTGAAAATGAAAGAGAATGAAAAAAACTTTAAAAGGGTTCAAAAATCCAAACAAAGGGATAAACTTCTACTCTTGTTCAAAAGACTGGGGAGGAATGTGAATTAGAAAATAGGCAAATTTATCTACTCCCATTGAAGAAAAATAAAAATAAAAAATTTTTAGAGTTCATGTGTAACAAGTATAGAGTTGAAGTAGACTTTAGAAGAAACCAGAAACATGGCTGCTACAAGATTCAAACCACCAAAAATAATAGTTTAGTGATAAAAGATTTACTAATTAACCAATAACTAGAGGGAGAAGAGGTGGATTCATACCTTTCCCATATGTATGTGCACAAGTGAATATCATGAAGCTAATTGGAATTGGAATTCATCTCTAACAATTTTTAACTATTATCCATTAAACCACTTGCAATTCCAATATCACCTGGTATTCCCATATGATCACCCATCTAGATACTGACCAGGCTTGGTGTTGCTTAAATTTGGTGATCATACAGAAACTGGTGTTTCTGTGTAATGTCGCCATAAGCCCTCTTGGACAAAAGATCATTCCCAGGGTCAAACTAGTATGTGGCTTGCTTGAAGGACAAAAAAGTGCAAAATCTATTCTTGCATGAAGGTGAGGCACATACAACTACAGGACTTCCTTCTATTTAGTTATTCAATTACACATTTTTAGTGTGATATATAAATTTAAATAGTTTCCATACATATTTTGACAAATAAAAATCATAAATTATTTTTGTATGTCTCATATTTGATGTTATTTAACAGTGACAGCTAGAGTAACAGATCATGAAATGGAAATGTTTAAGAGCAACAGACAGAATGTTTGCTACAAAACTCTTATATAAATATTCACAAATGTACACAATACTATTTTTATTTAGGCAGGTTTTTTTAAGCTGTTAATTCATCAGTAATCCCTATGGATACATACACACACACACACACACACACACACACACACATATATATATATATATATATAAAATCAAATGTCTTCAAAATCTTAACTAATGGTAGTTTAAAAACATTGTATTTCTTCTTATATTTAACTATAAGAACAATGAGAAAAACATGTAAAAAATTTGCATTTCCATAACAGAAAATTAGTCTGCCAAAAATTTAAGAAAAGATAATATAAAATAATATAAATAAATATAAAGCTTAAAATTGTTTTTAATTCACGTTTTATATTGTCTGTCATGAGAAAAGCACCTTAAATGCCACAGAAAAACATGCAGATTACAAGGCATGATTTGGCCAACCCACTCTACTTTTTCACCCCAACCAAAAGTAATATCTTTAAGGTATACACTAAAATGCACTAAGATAATAAAATACAATTTTAGTATTCAGTAATAGCCACACAGCGGATGTGCATTTTGGTGCAGTAGATATCAGCTTGGAACGAGAAATCGGAAAGCCAAGTTCGAATTCCAGTTGGATTCCTTGCATTCATGTATTAATCCGTCTCTTCTCTCCAGTTATGGGTTAAATGACAGGACAGATTGGGCTCTGTAGCACAACTCTTGCTATTCTATCCCTATTTCCATGAAAAGTGTTCAGATGAACTACATCTCTTGGTTTCACCAATGCTAACCTTTACAACTAAAATCCGACATGACATACACTTTGCAGAAAATCATCATCATTCTCTTTGTATTCTATTGGTGAGATGTAAGTTCCATGCAAACAGTTTCTTCTCACAAACCACTGCGTTGTGAAATTGACTCCAAAGAAAATGCTTCCCTAATCAATACAATCCTAACATGTTCAATTCTAGGGATCAACCATTATCTTCCCAACATTGAATATTGTTGTCATATCTAGTCTGATGCATCTGCTATATAGTTAGAGTTCTTGATAAAATATAAAGAAGAATCTTTTTTTTTTTTTTTTTTTTAAATCATTTCACCCCGAGCAAGGCAGAAACGCCACTGATGTGCAGGAGGTTACATAAATGTAGAAAGATTAATTAGAAAAGAGTGAGGAGTACAAGCTAGTTAGAAAGGAACAATAGAAAACTGAGAAAGCAGGTGCAATGACAGGTACATGGGCGGAGAGAAAGGGAAGGTTATACAGGGGAGGGGAGAGAGCTAGAGGCCAGTGGTTAGTAGGTGAGTATTAACTTTGCTTTTAAATTTCTGGAGGTCGTAGCCGTCAGGAAAGCAAGAATACGGGAGTGAGTTCCACAGGCGGGAAGTGCGAGAGAGGAAGCTGCAGGAGTAGAATTGTCGTCTGCGTTTGGCTAACCTGACTGTGAATGGGTGGGACCCAGTTGCCAGTCTGGTTGAACGGGTAAACACCTGTTGAGGAGGCATCAGTGACTTAAGCTCATCCGAGCAGAAGCCATGAAAGTATTTATAGAAGAGACAGAGGGAGGCCACATTTCGACGATGGGAAAGTGGCTGCAGACGAGTCGCCAGATCAGTACCTATCACATTACAGACTCTCCTTTGGAGCTTGTCAAGAACACTGAGGAGAACGGCAGGGGCACCTGACCATAAATGGCAGCAGTACTCCATGCACGGAATGCTATTGGGCCTGACCTAACATCTTGGTTTCCATCCCTTTCCCACCACCCTTTCCCACCACCTTTCCCACTTCCCCATGACTTCTATAAATTTTTTAAATGGTAATTGTTCTTGTGAACTTTTCTCTATGATACTTCTATTTGTTGTAAATATTCATTGGCATTTCATTTTATAATGTTGTTATTTTTATTGCTCCCCACCAGACAAAATTGTACACATGGAAACTAGTTAGGACTGCAAAGAGACTTTATGGTATTATGGCAGATGTAGTAAAACTAGTAAGTAAGAATGTGTTGTTTTGGTGTAAGGAATACTGTGGTATTTTAGGTCAGTAATCATGGTTAGCTAAATTTAAGATAGATTGAAGACCAGCCTTTCTCTCGATTTCCTTTTTTGGCCTTGTGCCACCTTTTTGTATTACAACAAAATATTAACTTTCCTCTGTGGTACCTAGACGTTATGAATTTAAGCATATTACTAGATTATAGAATGTGGGTTGTGGTTCAATGGATATTAGCTTAAAATGAGAAATTTTGAGAGTTGAGTTCAAATTCCAGTTGAATTCATTGTATTCACTTACACACAAATACCCTTGGGTAATATTTTAATCATATCACCCCGAGCAAGGCAGTAACGCCACTGATGTGCAGGGGGCTACATAAAAGTGAAAAGATTGGAAAAAAAAGAAAGCCGGAAACCACATCCTAAACAGGGAACAAGGGATGAGCCTCTACACCTGTTCAATAGACATGGGTGGAGTGTGAACTGGGCGATAGTTCAGTCTATCTACTCCAATTGAAAAAAAAATAAAAAATAAAAAGAAAACAGTGAGAAGATAAGTTATGAATTCATTTCTTCTCCTGCTAGCTGTGGGTTGAATAGCAAGACAGATTGAGTTCTATAGTTTTGGCTGGCAATCAGTCTACAGGAGAAAATAATAGCAACCTACTGCAGTAAAATCTTCTGCCTAGTCAGTCATATTCTGAACGAGATATGATCACCCAAGCATATATCACGTAGGGGACTTAACTAACTGACCGACTGACTAGATTATTATCTTCCTCACATATCTCCATAAATTGTGCCTCTTACTCTGTAACTCTGTATTTTGAGTGGCTTTTGGGTCTTGTACAGAGGGATGTGCGTTGTGGTCCAGTGGATATCATTTCGGAATGAGAAATCGGAGAGCCGAGTTCATATTCCAGTTGAATTCACTGTATTCACTTACGCGCAAATACCCTTGGGAAAGGTATTAATCCATCTCTTCCCTCCAGTTATGGGTTAAATAACAGGACAGATTGGGTTCAATAGCCTTGGCTGGCAACCAGTCTATGGCAGAAAGCAATGGCAACCTACTGCGGGATAATCATCTGCCCAGTCAGTCATGTCTCTTTCGAGACATGATTGCCCAAGCGTGTTTCACATATGGCACTTAACTGACTGACAGAGTGAACATCAATATAGAAAATATTTCTTTCTTTCTGATTTTCATTGCACAACACCCAAATTCCAAATCTTATTAAAAATAAATAAAAAAAAAAAAAGAAATGATTGAATATAGTGTCTAGTTATCAATGTTTTTCTTGTAGTATCAATTATATTTATTAATGTCTAAACTAATTTATGCTTAACAGACAAATAATTAAATGATTATTGTTTTATCTTTTACTTATTGTCAGAATTTGTAGCCATATATTCAAGATCTTACAAGCCATGAATATCTTATATATATGGATGCGCATTGTTGTGCAGTGGATATCAGCTAGGAACAAGAAATCAGAGAGCCAGTTGAATTCACTGCATTCACTTACACACAAATACCCTTGGAAAAGGTATTAATCCATCACTTCTCCCTGCAGAAATGTAATTAAATTGTAATTAAAATGGCATCATTTGTGCTAGGTACTGTGCATTGTGGTACAGTGGATATCGGCTCGGAACGAGAAACCGGGGAGCCGTGTTCAAATTCCAGTTGAATCCATTGTATTCACTTATGCGCAAATACCCTTGGGAAAGGTATTAATCTGTCTCTTCCTTCCAGTTATGGGTTAAATAGCAGGACAGATTGGGTTTTATAGCCTTGGTTGGCAACCAGTCTACCACAGAAAGTAATGGCAACCTACTGCAGAAAAATATTCAAGACATGATCACTCAAATGTGTATCATATATGGCACTTAATTGACTGATAAGCCATGAAAGACATTATTATGATAAATATATTTTTAGTGGGAACATGTGTTTCAGTTGATATTGCTGTTTTTTATTTTCTTAAATAACAAAATTAATATCAACCAGCCATGACAGAGATGTTTTTTTTGGGGGGGAACACAGGCCATCAATGATCCTTTACCATTGTACTTTGTTAAATGAATATCTTGATTCATTGTCACTAATGCTTCTGTAATTTTCTTACAGGTAAGAGTGTTAACCCAATGCTAAATCATTTATCCTCCAGGCAAGATAGTCCACATTCCTCTGACCTCTACCCTTCAACCTGCCCAGCTTAGGTGGCTCTACTAGGAACTTAAACTCCTGCTGGCATATTTCTCTGGTACGTAAGCCATCACACCACAGCAAGAGGTGGACAGTGTGATGGAGAGATGTCTTACAAAAGAAAAATGTATCCCCCAACAGATATCAAATATATTTCCCCCTTTTTTCCACCAGGGAATCAACTCCTATATCTGAAGCATGCCATTTAGCCAGGGAAGTCTGCTATAACAAAGAATGCACATCTTTTTTGGAGGCCTTCTTTAAATTTGTATCTGCTAGCAGCATTTTCATATTTTTTTTTTTTAAAAATTAGTATCACCCCATGAAAGGCAGTAAAGCCACAATGACACAAGGGGTTAGAGGATGGAGAAGAATAAGGAACAGAAACATTATTAATGAGTGTTAAGAGGAAAAGAGTAATCAGGAAGACAGTAGATAGTGACTGAAATTGCATTTAAATTTTTGTAGATTAAAGTTGTCTGAAAAGCATGGAGCCAGAATGAAGTTCCAAAAGCAAGAAAAGAAACTTAACATAGAACTTAGGCTACATCTAGGCAGCTGAATTGTAAATTAATGAGATCTTGACACAAGTCTATGCTTAAATTTAAAATATCTAGGTACCATAATAAAGATCTCATCTGAAAAGTTACTGTAATTTTTTTAATTTGACATCATTTCTTACTACTATCATCTCATTACTATAATTTGATAAACAATGGAAAAATTTAAAAACAATGATATTGGCTATGACACATTATCTTGTGTGCTTCAAGGACAAAGAATCTTTTGAATTCTGTGGTATTTAATTAAAATAAATAAATAGCAATTTAAAAACAAACTTCCAGCTGTCAGTATATATTAATGCTGTTAATGATTTGTTAGGAATTTTTGACGACGTCTCCCTGAAAAGCACGAACAACAAATACCTTTGGCTAAGTAGGAATATTTTTAAAAACAGACTATACACAAGATATTATTCAGAATTTGTCATTGTCTTGTTAGACTATAATTCTATTGCATGAGTTTTGATCAAAAGTAAAGAAGCTGAACTATGCAGAGTAAAGCCGCTTGGCACAGATTGATGTTGAACTCCATTATACATACACATTAAGTTATAATGTTCACATTCATATCCATTGTTTATAGCACTAATCCATTAGTGCTTGGCATTTTTTTAAAGATAAAGTTATCTGAAATTATTCTTAACATTACCATTAGTCACAAGACCTAAAATTATGCAATAATGGGTTAATTTAATTATTATTATTGGTATATATAAAAAAAAAAGAAGAGAAGGTACCTCTGGTTCAAAGATTGAAAATGGACTTTGGAAAATAAGAATGAATTCAAAAAAATTCCTAATTGGAATTGTAAGGATTTGAAACAAAATCCTTGGAAAGCGTCAGAAAGGGTAATACTTGAATTCACATGCAAAGGAGTCATATCATGCAGGGTTAGACTGAAATTTCTGACAGAATTTAAACTTATTTTCATTGACCTAAATCATATTTTCCAATATGCTCATATTCTTACATAATTTTGAGGGGCAGACAAAAGAATTCATCTGACCATGAACACCTGTCACCACCCCTGATCATGCAGGAAGCACAAGTGGTACTCTCCAGAAATACAAATTACTGGAATGCACAGTGAATCAGTTAAGTTCGAGCCTAGTACCAGTTGCTAGCTGTGTCAATTAGCACACCTGAAAAGTAATTTTGAACCCACATATTTCCTAGAAGCAGCCAATGCAATTGAAGGAAGGCAAGTGCCACACCCTTTTTCTTACTTTTCAATAACTGTCACCCATGTTAAAACAACTTATTTCCCTTGGACAATTTTCACTGTTTTTCTTTTTAATAAATCTTTATTATTGAAGATAATTCCACTTGTCAAGTTATTATTTGCCCAGTATCCAGACAAAAAGAACTCCACAGCTTGAACAGAAGAAACTCAATAATCCTTATTTCTTTTTGCCAGGAACCACAATGCAAACCACTAGACGATACGTCCAACTGTGAATAGCACCATAGCTGATTTGAACACAATCAGAAAAGTTACCATATACATGTATTTTCATAAAATCAGTTTTAAAAAATCTCCTCAGAAGAAAATAAAGAAAAGAATGCTTGGTCATTTGGTCAGATTTTGGGAATAGGTCAATCTGATAATTTTTCAGTATCTGCTCATTATGAAAAGTGAAACGAGAAAACCAGATAACTGATTTTTTCTTGGTAACTGTAGGTTGTGAGACTATTATCAAATTATCAGCAATTGCACAACCAAGACAGTTGGAGGCAATTACACTCGATGATATTAGTCAACTAATAGTGAAAAAACATAGCAACCAAGAAAAAGCTTATGAATACAGAGAGAGCTAAGTTTCTGACATTTCAAATTGAATGAACCAGTTATTGGATATGTTCTTCGTTTGAAACAGGCTGCTAAATATTGTGAATTTGAGAAATTGGGATCAGAAAGCCAGTCAAGGATTGAAGAGAGGATCTGATTCAAATAAAATTGATGAACAGCTTTCAAAATGAATAATAGTGGCAAATGACTTATTTATTTACAACTTGGAAAGTTGTCATTAGAACAGTATGTAGAGTTTGTTCAGCAATAACAATTGATTCAGAAATTTGATACAACAAAAGTTGTAGGTCTGGTAAAAGAAAATGGACACATACATGATAAAAAAAAAGAATAACGTGCATTTGGTGTGGTTATAAAAATAAAAAATATCTGGCATAGAAAAAATAGATATGAAAAATGTTTCATAATGAATCATTTAAACATGTGTAAATCTAAAAAAGAGAACTCTAGAGATGGTCCAACAAAATGAAGAGTAAATAAGTATGGATGTATTTTCATTGAAACAAAGAAATGATAAAGGATTATTAAAAATCTGAATCAATAATTGGTTATTGGACATGCAACTAAATAGGGAAGTGACATAACTTTGATACCCAGAAATTTTTAGACGAAATTAGAAAAACCAGAATCAAAAAAAAAATTAGGAAACAAAGTCAAGGCAAAAGAAACTGGGATGTTAAAAAAACTATGAAGCAAAGTTAAGATGAAAGGAAGATGCCTGTCCCCCCCCCCCATATTTTCAAGCATAAAAAGTGCCAGTCCATCTAATTACTGATAGTTGTGGAAAGGCTTAAAAGATTACTAGAACAAGATCTGCTTGAAGGAGTTCCGCCAAGAGGGAGCAAATGGGCCTCCCTGTTAGTAATTTTAAGAAATAAAGATGGGGATCTGCGGATCTGCGCATCTGTGGTGACCGCAAAATATGTACAGGCTTATATCATCTCCACAATATAGAATGGGCTTTGAACTCCCTTGTGGGCATAAAAGTATTCCCTAAAATTGATCTAAAGTCAACATACCATCAAATACCTACTGATGAAGACTTTAAGGAAATTACTACAATAAACATACCAATAGGCTTGTTAAGATTGAAAAGAATGACACATGGAATTAAAACCACAAGTGTGGTTTTTTTTTAAAGGATTATAGAGCAAGTTATTGGCAGCAATATAAAAAGTAAAATATGCCATTTGTATTGGTGCTATGAACGACAAAATGGAAAACGAGTATGGTTTTGAAAAAGTTTTAAAAAATGCTGGATGTGACACGATAACTAGGCATATATGTATTTTATTATAATAGATTAAAATAGAAAATGGTTAAGAATAGAAAATAGTTTAAAAACATATTTAACAAAAGTGAAAAAGAAGAGGAAAAAATAAAACGCTTTTTCTTTTATGAGGAAAATTGTGGAAGAGACAAGAGTATCCGATTACTGTTTTAAATCCTACCGCTCTTCCGCTAAATATTTGACTCAGTGATTTAATGTGATAAAGAGATAAAGTTCAGGAAAGTACGGGGGGGGGGGGGGGGGTTTTCGAATGACCTGGTCAAAGGCTGTCTTTTACTGTATCTTGACCACACATTAAGAATTTTCTGGCGGAAGCTTTATTAAGATATAAAAAAAGATAACTGAAATTTCAGACTTACAGTCGCCAATGTTTACCACCGGTGGTCTAAAGCATTTCCGGATTTCCGGATTCATTTTAAATAAATAGAAGTTAGTGAGTTAAAAGTGAGTTCAGCCGGGCGCATGCTTGAAGTAGGAACCTCCGTTCGTCTTGTTCCGGTCAGTTCGGATTTGTTGATCTCCATTAATTAGAGTTAGAGCTGTGTGTCACATTCGCCTACACCAACCGAAAAACTAACTCTACATGAAATAAAGCATCTTTTCAACTCATCCAAGTTGTAGAAGTTCGTTCCTTATAGTTCAATCTTGTACCCCCAGCTTGAGGCTCCAACATTTTCAACAAACTCCGGCAAACATCACAGCGTGGAGAACGGCCGCCGGAGAAAATTGTTAGGACGGTCCGTTGGGGTGTTACACTGGATTAACAATTAAGAAAAAAAAAATGTATGCATAACACTAAAAAAACATTATTCTGGAAATATTCCATGTCTAACTGTTGTATCCCGGGGGTGGGGGATAAACAAAGAAAGAATAGTGCAAGAAATAACTCTTAACACTGAGTATATATAAATAGAGATTTATTATACCTCAGTACAATAAACCAAATACAAGTACACCCAACGAACAGTTAACACAAATAACAATTAAGAAGGCAATGTCTCTGTATAGGACGTATGCTTCCGTCTTGAGAAATAGGATTTCGTCCACTGATGTCTAACTCTTGTCTAAGGGCAATGATTTTCGACTCTGGTATAATGACGAATAATCTTGATCACTCCCATGTAATGACAAAGACTCTCGTATAGTCATGAACACACTCGATCTCTCTCAAGTGCTATCTATCTGTAGTTCGTTCTTGTCTAGGTCTTTTATAACCCGGGCCATACCTATTCCTGGGTAGGACAGGATATTCCACCACAACACTAACAAAGACATACACACAAATATTAAAACTAAGTACCTAAGAATAAAAAGAATTGGAATCTTTCTTAGTACTTGTAAATTTCTACAGACAATATGTTGAGTGATACTATGAGTTGATGAAACCTTTTGCTGGTTAGAGAAAAAAGAACATGGAATTTATTTGGACAAAAGAACAATAAGTGACATTTGAACATTTAAAAGCTGTTCTGGCAAAGAAACGAACTGTAAAAACATTCAACCCTAGAAAAGAAATAGTAGTAACAACTAATACAAGCGGACACTTAATTTTAGGAATATTAGCTCAGGATGATCATCCTATTACGTATCTTTCAAGAAAATTGTCAACAGCCAAATCAAACTACTCAAATATTGAGAAAGAAGCTTTGACCATAATATGGGTGACAAATAGAGTTTGTCAGTTGTTGATTGGAAAAAAATTCCTACTAAGGTCTGACTACAGACCTTTAGAATTCATATTTAATCCTAGGAAGGAACTTCCTAAGGTAATGTCATTTAGAATTCTAAGATAGATATTAACGTTAACGGCACTTTACTTTGACATTGAGTAAGTGAAAGGCAATATCATTCCACATATAGATGCTTTGTCAAGATTGCGGTTCATTACTTCTAAAAGTAAGAAAGAGGAGAAAAAATTTTTCTTATGCTAGGTCAAAACTGATATTTTATTAATATTAGCTGAGGATACAAAGTGAGATTCGATACAGAATACCATATTGTTCAGGATAAAAAAAATATTAAGGCGAATAAGTGCTCTTGGGAAGAAAGACTTTTTAAAGTGAATTAAACACAAATTAACTGTGGAAAAGGATTCAATTTTCTAATGGAGACAGTGATTCCGCCAGCAACACAAAGAAACAAGATTATAAAAAGTATACATGATGATGTTTATTGTGGAACTAGCATTATAGCCTGGCTTTGCTCGGGTATAATGAAAGCTTTAAAACTAATCCATGGTCCTGGAGCTCAGACTCTTTGGACGTTGGCATGAAAGACTAAAACACAATAGTTGTTTCCAGTTAAAGCGAAACCACAGACTGAAACAAAAATGAATGGTTGTAAGTCAAATTTTGATTTCCTAGTATCGATATCAAATAAGTTTTTTTTGTCATAAATTGAATTTTGAAGGCTAAATAAGTCCTCTGAGTAAATGGTATCATGGCTGAGACTGAGAACTATAATTATACCTACCTAGAGCCAAACCCGAAGCAAAAATTAAAATAAAAGGGCTGAAAAACTGATTTTGATCAGACCCGATTTTTTCGATTATCGATTTTCAATATTTATCAAGGGTACCTTGACACAAAACCTAGCTAAGAACGCTCGCAGAAGCTTATAGTACAACTGTGTAAATTTTCAAGAAAATCGGTTCAGCCATTTTGGAGTCTATAGGTAACGGATACATACATACAAAGACATACAAAGTTCCATTTATAAACAAGTTTAGATGTCTTAGCAAAGGAGGTTAAGGCTAGAAACGTGGTTGCCAGGCTATTCTATACATGTAGAAGAATATATAAAAAGGAGTGAAACATGCATTGAAAAAAGAGAATTCGGATAGACAAAAACACATACATGGCCTAAAATATCCAACCTTGAGACAAAGTACACATGGATCATGCTTATGTTAATGGAGTGGGATTATTACTGATACAGGTAGATACCTATTCAAACTCACCAGAACTAATACAGGTCTCTAACAAAAGAAGTTGGACCTTGAAACAAACATTAAGAATCATTTTTATTTCAGGAAATGGAATTCCACTAGTATCTGACAATACCACAGAGTTCTGTGATGAGGAACTATACAAATGGTTGAACAAAATTGAAAGTAAACCATATAAAATCTCAACATACCACCCACAATCAAACAGATTAACAGAAAGGATGGTGCAAACTATAAAAAATGGACTAAAAATATGAAAAAAAAAAAAAAAAAAAAAAAAAATAGAAACATTTCATCCTTGATTGTTATTAAGCTATAGGACATTACCACATGCTGGAAGATTGAAAAGCCCATCCACTCACATAGGTAAACAAATTAAAATCCCATTGACCATGTCTTAATGCCATTAACAAAAAACTGTGGTATAAAAAATATTGAATCTAATCTATAAGAAGTAAGATTCATAATGCAAAGTGGACAGAATAGGTACACACACACACACACACACACATACTCACTACAATTAATGACAACAGTAGCAGCGAAAGAGGACGATTCGTTTAAAGACACAATCCACCAATGGCCATGAAATCAAGCTCTCCTATCATTCAGAAGATGAGATTCTGATTACGAAATATTAATGAATAATAAATAGGTAATACCCAACACCTTCTGTACCTTTCTTTATTTTACTAAACACATTGTGATAGCCTTCAGATACCTACCTATACATCTTATATACATAATGCTTCAAGCAAATTACAAAACTCTCCTATAATAAAAAAAATAAAAATGGGATATTTGTGCATGCAAACTAAGTTAGATTGCAACAAAATAGCGATAAAGAAATGTACAGTGAGCCTGAGAGTAATGAAGGCAAAAGTATCCTGTCAATCCAAGACAAACATGACAGTAAAATCGAAAACAATATAAATCCTGAAGATGAACAAATGTTGGAAGAGAACAGAAAAAAAATAATGTCGAAATCATTCATAACTAGACAATCTCTTTGGGAGATGGAAGATAGTAATGAGATGAAAGCTCCCAGTTAATTACTAGGAAAAGTAAGGGGTTAAAACTTCTTCAGCACAGAAAAATGAGGTGACTCATATATATATATATATATATATATATATATATATATATAGGAAGTCACTGAGTGTATAAATAGCTACATCTATTACCCATGAAACAAGGGTGCCTACTACTTTCCATGAGTCAGTAATATGACATTACAGGTGGCATTCAGAATACAAAGAGAGAATTGACAACAACAGGATACAAAATAAAATAAAATATTTCCCATATTTTGTAAAAGTTTTAAGCTCAAATAATAATAGAATAGTGGAATTTTCACAAGTATTTTATACTTATGAAAATCACAAATAACATATTAAGGGATTAAATTAAAAATCATATCAACAGGGATGTGCATTGTGATGCATTGGATATCGGCTCAGAACGAGAAATTGGGGAACCGAATTCGAATTCCAGTTGAATTCAATGCATTCACTTACGCGCAAATACCCTTGGGAAAGGTATTAATCCATCTCTTCCCTCCAGTTATGGGTTAAATAACAGGACAGATTGGGTTCAATAGCCTTGGCTGGCAACCAGTCTATGGCAGAAAGCAATGGCAATCTACTGCGGGATAATCATCTGTCCAGTCAGTCATGCCTCTTTCGAGACATGATCGCCCAAACATGTTTCACGTATGGCACTTAACTGATCAACAGAAAATTCAGAAAAATCAAAACAAGAAAACTGAATTGCTTGATCAATTGTTTTTTTTACAGCTTATCAACCCTTTGCAGGTTATTTAAAGCCATAAAATATTTCCAATTTCGAGTCATTATCTATTACATCACTGGCACATCGAAGCTTACAGGATCTGGTATTCCCAAGTGGTCACACATCTAGATACTGACAAGACTTGACATTACTTAACTCTGATGATTATATGAGAACCTGTGTTTCAACATGATAGACCCATAAACCAGAAAACTGAAATTTTGATGGGTATTATTGGTATTAAATAAAACATCTCTAAATGAATAAGAACAAGGAAAATAATTGCAATGTTCAAAACATTAATTTAAAACAGTGCTCAATATAAAAATAGAGCAATGAATATTTATTAATTATTACTTTAGAACACATGCAAACTACTACAAAATTGTACAATTTTGTAGTAGTGTGTAGTTTGCACATCAATTTCTTTTGAAACAACACTATCAATAATAATAATTATTTATTTATTCTTCCTAGACTCCTTTTAGAACAATCTTGTAGCCACACCCTGTTTCACAAATATATCTGATGTTCTTAAAAACTTATGAAATATTTTATGCCCAAACTTATTTCATCTACTGTACCAGCCATTGTCTGTGAAACTGAAAATTCAGTTTCAAGTATATTATGCAGTTAATGTACGTCGTTGTTATATATTATGCAGTTAATGTACGTCGTTGTTATATATTATGCAGTTAATGTACGTCGTTGTTATATATTATGCAGTTAATGTACATCGTTGTTATATATTATGCAGTTAATGTACATCGTTGTTATATATTATGCAGTTAATGTACATCGTTGTTATATATTATGCAGTTAATGTACATCGTTGTTATATATTATGCAGTTAATGTACATCGTTGTTATATATTATGCAGTTAATGTACATCGTTGTTATATATTATGCAGTTAATGTACATCGTTGTTATATATTATGCAGTTAATGTACATCGTTGTTATATATTATGCAGTTAATGTACATCGTTGTTATATATTATGCAGTTAATGTACATCGTTGTTATATATTATGCAGTTAATGTACATCGTTGTTATATATTATGCAGTTAATGTACATCGTTGTTATATATTATGCAGTTAATGTACATCGTTGTTATATATTATGCAGTTAATGTACATCGTTGTTATATATTATGCAGTTAATGTACATCGTTGTTATATATTATGCAGTTAATGTACATCGTTGTTATATATTATGCAGTTAATGTACATCGTTGTTATATATTATGCAGTTAATGTACATCGTTGTTATATATTATGCAGTTAATGTACATCGTTGTTATATATTATGCAGTTAATGTACATCGTTGTTATATATTATGCAGTTAATGTACATCGTTATATATTATGCAGTTAATGTACATCGTTATATATTATGCAGTTAATGTACATCGTTGTTATATATTATGCAGTTAATGTACATCGTTGTAATCTTTACAATTTTTTGTTTTATTTTTTTTATTTGGCTGTTTTCTTATTGTGTTTTTGTTTCTTCATTTTTTTAGCTTGTTTTTTGTTGCATTTTTATTTGCTTATTTTTGTTGCATTTTTATTTGCTTATTTTTGTTGCATTTTTATTTGCTTATTTTTGTTGCATTTTTATTTGCTTATTTTTGTTGCATTTTTATTTGCTTATTTTTGTTTGTTTTCTGTTGTATTTTATTTGCATTTTTTTGGCTTGATTTTTGTTGTATTTATATTTACTTATTTTTGTTTCTTTTTTGGTATGTTTTTTTGTTGTATTTTTATTTGTTTATTTTTGTTTCTTTTTTTTGTTGTTGTATTTTTATTTGTTTATTTTTGTTTCTTTTTTGGTTTTGTTTGTTCTTGGGTTGCAGTTTGTTCTGTGTTGTTTTTCCAGTTTGTGTTCTTTCTTCATTAAAATGCACAATTATACAAACTATATCTGTTATATATATGTTGCCCTGGTTCTAAATATGTTCTTTGTAGTTTGAACATGAGTCAACCATCTCAATGGTACAGATTGCCAGGAAAACACTTATTATATGAAGACAAAGAAAAAGGGATGCTTCCTTGACAGCAAGTCCATAAAATTAGAAGAAATTAATTTCCTTTTGTTTCTAAACAAAAAGCACATCACCACAGAATATTACATTTAAAAAAAATAGATTTAGGTTCTCACCATATATTCATAAAATATTTTGTTAAATAAAGAATGTATGTCCATCAATGTAATGATATCCTCATTATCATCAGCCTCATGACCAAGTTTGATTGTATGGTCATGGTGCAGTTGAGTACTTTACCAATTCCCTTCACATAAAGCCAGAAAAGTATTTATTTTGAGTGTAGCATGTCTTGGACAAGTAAACATGGCAAAGCTAATCCTTCTTTATGTCAAACCACAGTTAATTTTCTTGAAGGCCTACCTTGATCAAAGATACATGGACATTGATTCCATCAAAGGACCCCTTCAAAGTGACCATTGACTTCTTAGTGATGCTATATCATCACCACACTGGTTGCATACATAGCTATAGAGACCAATCTACTCCATTATGCTAGATGGCCATTGACCCTGCAAGATAGTCCTGGATTACATGGTGCCAGTTGCACTTTTAGAGTGAGCTGACCTAATGTAATGATATATAAACAATATATACATTATTTCTATTCAATCTATTTTTGAAAGAGTATGATTTACTTATTTCTTCATGTTATCATACATATCGGATTTACACCATGATGTCCTTTACTTCATGACAAGTCATAGTGCAACTCACAAGCAGGCCTGTCTTAAATTTTGTCATTCCACTGGGAGAAAATATTTTTAGTTTTTGTTTGGGCTTGCAGTAGTTCACTATTATAGTTGGCTTGAAAAATTTTCATTTTACATTTGGAATACCTTTAGTTCCTTTAATTGAAGTAAGTATAAGATTTATTTATTTCATTCAGACTTTGTAAAAGAGCAAACAATGTTTTGTACTACAAAATTAATAAAAAATCATTAAGAATATTGTTATGTAAAGATAATGTCATAATTACTGTATATGCTGGTGTACAAGGCAACTGGGTGTATGACACCCAAAGTTTCAATTAGGTTTTGGGTTATATTTACATACAAGATGACCTCCTCCAATCATATTTTAAAATGTATTGAATTCATTAAATAAATTCACTAAGTATATACTTTCTTTTCACTCAAATTTTAATGAAAAAACAGTAAAGAGATATGTCAATTAACTGCCACAATCTAAAAAACAAATGGTTTTGTCATATTCTGAACTACATTTATAATGAAATATAAACTTAAACTGAAAAAAAATTTCAGAGAGCATCATTATTATAACAGACAATAGAAACATAAAAATCTGTAGGCACATCGGAACAGTAAAGACACCTTTCAAAAGCTAAACAATATATTAAGAAACAGGAAATATTTTTTAAAGAAACAAAGAAAAGCGTATTTAACTGCTATGTAATATCAATCTTCTATATGGCAATGGATGCTGGAGAATTTCCTCACAAATAAAGAGGAAATAAAGATGTGAGATGTTGAGAATATCATGCATGCAAGCAATAGAGAAGTTTTAAGGAAATAAAGGACAGTGATGTTTAGGATCAGAAAGAAACAGCTGAACATTTTTGGGCACATTGAGAAATTTGACACTCATAGGACATTTGGAGAATTTGACACTCATAGGACATTGAAGTCAAGAAGTGTAGAAGGGAACAGTGAGTAATCTACCTAACGAGTGTATAAATAGATGGCAGGATAAGGTCTGGGATGAATAGTAAGTGGACAAACATAAGAGGTATGAAGAATGTTGTGGAGAGCCATGATTGTCTACATCCTGACACATAAAAGGTGGTCATGATAACATTGCAATATTGATTATTTTCTATAGGAAATCACTTTTAAAAAACTTTACATATTAGACAAAATACACTAAAATTCTTAGAGAGAAAACAAGTTATTGTAAGACAATGTTCAGCAGAAATACTTACCACATAATGGTAAGACATTAGTGTCAATGGTGTCTTCATCTAGTTAATTTGTTACCATTATGTGGGAAAAATTTCTGGGAGGTATATGTGAGAGGTATTTTTACCATACCTGTATAAGAACTTTTTGAAAACAAAGCTAAATTTATAATAAAAATTTTCCTGTTTCTTAATATTTTCTCTAGCTGTTGGAAACCATCTTTTGCTATTCAAACGTAACTTTTGCATATATAAATAAAAATTTAATTATTTATATTGTTCAGACTGTTGTCCTCATCTTTATTGCTATATTCAAAATGTTTTGCCCTTCTTCAGGTGATTGTAATTTTGAACTGAACCCTTTATTCCAATCACTGGGATAGATTGTTCTCGTTCTATGAGTAATGCTCCAATTAGATGCCTTAGTTATCTCCCTTTAACTCAACTCTCTAAGTTTTTTTGTTCATCACTGCTGTAGCAGGAATTGAACTCACAACTCTTTGTGTCAAGTCACTGATTCCAATCAATGCTTTTATCCACAGGGCCATGTGATCTTATGGCAACAAAGATGAGGACAACAGTCTGAACAATGTAAATAATGTACCTCCTCTCAGTAATATAGACAAAAATTTAATGTTTCCCAGTTTGTAATAAACAAACCTGGCATAATAATGATAAATATGATATATTGTCTATATACATATATCCTGGAAATTTTGCCTACATTGGTTGATTAATGAAAATTTTATTGAGAAAACATTGATAAACATAATATAAATCTGACAGTCCACAGTTGAAAAATTCAAGTATATGAAATTGTACAATTTGATTTTAAGTATCTTTGGCAAAATTTCAATGTTTTATGAAATGTTATTCATATTCAATTCCCAGACACTTCCCTACTTTATATTCTAATGACTTCCTGACTTCTTAAGTAGAACAGCTGGTATCTTTAAAGCCTTTATATTAAAAGTGGCCAAGCAATTAAAGATAAAATTTGTGTATTAGATAGACAAAGCTCAGCAGCTTGACCAGGATTCTAGATTTTATTATTATGTATAAAGTAGAATAGAAAAATGGTATAGATAAGGGTTACAAGTAGCTCTTAAAAGACTATTTATGCAAAGGTTTTCAAACTGGAAGAGTTATTAGCCTTTTCACTGCTAGATGCAACAATAGCGAAACACCCTATTCTTTGCCAGATTCAACTATTTCATATCACATTTCATTTGCTGGACTGTATTTTTGCATTATTTTGACACAAAATTTGGCCATTTTCCTGTTTTCTTAGTTCAATACCAACATTGTCTATTTTCATTATGTTTTCCATTCAAACTTTTACCACAAAACTTAAATGTCAAATGCCACTGCATATTGAGTAAGTTCTGGAAGAAATGCTCTGAAGCAGAACTAGAACACATATAGACACAAACATACATCCAAATACACATTATATATATATATAATGGACTCTTTCGTTGATTTTGACGTATGTGCATCTAACTCAGACTACCACACAAAGAATTGTTTAAAGTGGTGAAGGCTTGTGTAGCACTATCCACACTTTTTGGAACTGCTGATAACAATCGGTGCAGAAGTCTGCCACAGATCACATGAACAACAGACCTCAGTTATTTAACCCATAACTGGAGGGAAGGGACAGATTAATACCTTTCCCAAAGGTACCAGTACATAAGTGAATGCAAAGAGTTCAACTGGAATTGGAACTCGGCTCACTGATTTCCCCCTCCGAGCCGACATCTACTGCACCACAACGCACATCCATCAATAATGCTTACAGCACCTGGTATTCCCAAGCGGTCACCCATCTAAGTACTGACCAGGCTCAACATTGCTTAACTTCAGTGATCGAGTGAGAACCGGTGTATTCAACATGATATGACCGTAAGCATTATATATATAATATATATATATATATTCACACACAGGTGCAATGAGTGAATTTTCACCATTTTATATTTTTAATTTCACATATGTACCTGATTTTGTTGATTGCACAGTATAGTAGGGTCAGTTGGGCACCATTTGTAAGAAAAAATGCACCATGAGACAACTCAATCTGTCAGAAAATTTGAAAATGGCATTTTTTACTGCTTGGCATTCTCACCAGAAGCTCCAATACAAACATTTCAGAGTGTTTTGGTGTCAATCTAAGTACAGTGCAGGGAGTTGAATAAGTCTAATGGTGATTATGAAGGTGCAGCAGCTCAGAAAACTCACTGATTGTTTTGATAAGAACTCCTGAATTGGCTGCCTCAGACTCAGCACAGAGAACTGCATCCATTGCTTTAAGGAGTTCATGCTGCTCTGGATCAAGATGGTAGCTGCTGTAAGATCCTATGTCTGGTAACAATAATCTCCACCATGCCATACAAGCAGGAGAACCCAGTCATGGCTGTCAGGCAATTTCTGCAACCACATCAACTCTTTCATCTGACAACCCAACACCCTTGATGTGTAGGGTGCAGTTGAATGAAAACCAACAAAACTCCTTGTAACACCAAAGATAAACTGAAAACAAGGATTATGGCAGTAATCACTAAGAGTTGCAGGAGATTCCTAAGCTATCTGTAGGCCATGGTTGAAACTAATGGTGATTTTATTAAATAAGTTTATTCTTTTGTATTTGAAGATATTTTTGTGTAATTTTGGTAAATATATCTGTTAAAATGAGATGTCAGTATTATTTCCATTTTTGCACAATTTAGACAATTTATCCATCGCACCTTGTGTATGAATAGTCAATTCTCTCATGTATATATATATATATATATATATATATATATATATATATATATAAAAACAAGGAATTAATACCACAGAATATAAATACTGATTTGCAAAAGCAATTCCTCTCTTGATATGTTTTCCCTTAGTAAAACAAGATCATTCAAATTATCTTGCA
Organism: Ascarosepion bandense; assembly: GCA_037127315.1. Taxonomy (NCBI): domain Eukaryota; kingdom Metazoa; phylum Mollusca; class Cephalopoda; order Sepiida; family Sepiidae; genus Ascarosepion; species Ascarosepion bandense. Next base: position 4,611,539 of record JBBBDQ010000707.1, read on the forward strand.
AATATTCCTCCCTCTCTACCAATCATAATTTTCTTGCTTGGTAGAGTGTTCACTTCTAGACTATAAAGTTGTTAAAAACCAGAAGTGGTATGTATATTACTAAACCTGATCAAAGCTCAGGGGTGGTTATTTTGAACAGTCAAGATGATATCCATAAAATGGAAGTCATTTTACATGATTCCTTGAAATTTCAGAAAATGAATCCAGCAAAATCCTGAGCCAATACTAGCAAAAGAGAGGCAAGAGTACAGAGACAGTTACTCTTTGTATACAAGAACAACCTTATTTCCAAGATGGTGTATAATCGTATGTACAATTTACCCAAAGTACATAAGTATAATAATGTTTCTCAGACCTATTTTGTCTATGGTTGGCTTCATACAACACAAATTGACTAAATGGTTGAATGAATTGCTTCAGCCAGTTTCTGATCTGTTTTTCACTTAATTATTTCTGACTCATTTCAAGTTCTGGGCATGATGGTAAACTGCATCCAGCAGCAAGGCCTCTGATTAGGAGGTTGTGAGGAGCATGGAACCACTTCTTAATTGCTGTTGTTCTCAGATCCAGTCTGACCGGGGATGGTAGAACCTGTTAGAGTCCCAGCTATGGGTAAATATTTAACCCCTAAATGGCGGTCAAAACACTATGAAAGCATAAAAATACACTTTCATAGAAATATATATATATATATATATATATATAGAAATAAACTTTTATAGAAAAATATACATTTTTGAAGGAAAAATATTAACAATACATTTTTGAAGAAAAAAAATTATTCTCAGCAAAATATTTTTGAATACAAAACTAGAAGACATTTTCAGTTTTCTAAAAAGAAAATCTTTTTTTCATTAAAATCTGACTAAATCAACGTTCTCACTATAACTGAACATTAAAAAAAAATACCTTAAAACCCCACCTTTTTGGCATTAAATAACCCACAGAGATTAATATGCCATTAAACAAAACTCAAACACAAACTGAATGATTTCAGTTTTCTAATTTAATTACAGACTCCAATCCGTGTGCTGAAAACAAATTTATAGTGTCTTTTGATATTGTTAGTTTGTATACAAATGTCTCTCATCAGGACATCTTGCAAATCTGCTCTTTATAAAGGTCAGGTGGGTCCTGCTTTAATTCCAGAAAGTTTGCTTTTGGAGTTTATGCATACAGCAATAGAAGGGGTTGAATTTAGCTTTAATAATACCAAGTATTCCCAAGTTGACGGGGTTTTGATGGCAGTCTCCTGGGTTTAATATTAGCTAATGTTTTTATTGATTTTCGTGAAATACGTTTATTAAAAAAATACTGTAAGACCCATATATATCTACGTTATGTTGATGATACCTTTTTATTTTTATCTCCATCAACAATACTGTGGCTTTTCATACCCAACTCAATTTCCTTCATCCATCTCTTCAATTTACCATGGAAGTGAAAAACCGTTTTACTTTTTTTGGGTGTACTGGTTGACCATTTTACGGATTTAGACAAAGATAATCACGGTTGCCTCTCTTAAACTGTAAATGAATCTTTGATGGCTCATAACTAAAAAAAAAAATAAATAAATAAATAGCATATAAGAATATAATAGAAGTCTTCTCCCTTCAGATTCTACTTGTAGAATATGGAATTGAACAGCATGGCCATATGAACATGACAATTTTGATTAACTGTCAATTTTATTAATAACAGAAGAAAAACATGAAAATAGGTAACCCAAAACTGGTTAGATGATTAAAGGGAGTCTAGTTATAGCACCTAGCAATGCTAAATGAACAAATATTATAACAGTTTGTGGAACCCTTAATATATTTATGTAATAATGCATGCATTGAATACTTTGTGATTATTTGAATGTATGGTTGAACCTTACAAAATGGGGATATGTGAACTTATCTGTGGGACTTCTTTTCCTTTCCTTTCTTTTTTATTCTTTTGGAATTATATTTTGAATATAATCCTATCTGGGAGCTTTCATTTCTATTTCATTTGGTTTTTCCCCAAGCATCTCTTCTAGACTTTTCTTTACATAAAAAGATATTTTAGTTCCTTATCTTCAGAGTTGCATTCAGTAGACAGTCTTATTTCACTTCTCATGGGTGGAAGATATAAGTTGTCTCCATTTCTGCTATGCTTCAACTCCTTTTCGTGGTTGGAATACAACCTACCTCTGGCTTCTCATTGTACCAGTTATTTTCTCATATAGATTGTGATGACGTTTGTACATTTTCAACTCATTTCTGCAACTGCTTGTATTGTATTTTCTCCTCGTAGCTACTCTTTTTTGGCGTCACTATTCCACCTGATTAACTGTTGTCGTCCAATCAGTGATGGTCATAGTTTTTGAACCTTCATGTTCTGACTCACTGGTCTGCTTTAGCTGCTGCTTATTGTCACAATTCCAAGCTATAATTAGCATGTCTGTTCACTGTTGCTATGAGAGGGAAAGGTTATGAGGACACAGAAGCGATGTTTTTCATAAGTATCCGTCATAACCGTAAGGGAGGTCTGTTCACTACCAGTATTTTTCAGAAACCTACATTCACAGGTTTATACATCAACTGGAATTCTTTTGTCTCCAAGTCTCGTAAGATAAAGCCGATTTCTACCTTGGTCCTTCATGTGAACTTAATTAAGAAGTGGAAAACATTCATCCTATTTTATGTGACAATGGTTATCTTACGAACATCATTAAATGCTTTAAAGAGCCAGTAATTTTTGGTTCCAGCTTTTGTCCTGTTTATTTGAAATTCTCATTGTCAGATGGGAAAAGTCAAATACTGGCTGACAGAATATCAACTTGTACTACATCGGGTTTTTCTACTGTCAGGTTGAATGCTATTCTTGGGATTAATTCGGTGTTTTCCTAGTTTGTCAAAGATGGTATTTTCTACTTTCAAAACAATTCAATTGTGTACCTATTCAAATGTTAGTGAGAAACTAAATATAGGACAAACCAATCAATGACTGGAAACCCGAATTGGTCAACATGTTCCTTCAAATATAAGACCAAGTAGTCTGAGTCAGTCTTTAAAGACAATTCAGTTTTATAACAATCCAGCCATTGGCCACACTTGTTTGATAACCAAAAACCATGCAAATAATAATGCAAACTATTCTTTCACAGTTTTACACAGAGCATGTACCACTCATCATTTATGTTTGCTTGAAGCCGTTCATACTAAGTTATAACAACTAGCTCTGTGCAAGCAGAAGGAGCATTTTATTCACTGTCTGTTAGGAGGATAATGAGTAATATTTTTGTTTATTTTATGCTCAGTTGGAAACATTTACCATTCTTTTATTCGTGAATTATATTGCTAATAATTCTTTTTTTTAATCATGTCCTATAGTTTTCCATCCTCACCTGTTTCTTTATTTCTGTGAGAATTCTCTTTTAACGTCATAATTAGCACCAATGTTTTTCTTCCAACAAAGTGCTGTTCTAAAGAAAAAAACAAGACCTTGTTTAGTGCCAAAATAGCTATGTTTTTCTGTAGTTTACTGATGTAAAGGCATTTTAGGCAAGCAGATTTTTTTTGTCACAAAGTGGTCAATACCTAGAAAAGAATACAGAGTTAATAGAATTAATGTGGAGAAGACTGAAATAACACTGCTTAGTTGAGTGACGGTCATGCAATCAATCTTCAGGGTCCTTAGCAAAGGACCCTGAAGAGTGAAGACATTACAATAATGCCATCACAAAACTTTGAAGTCAGCATGACTGAAATAACACTGCTCAGCTAGATGACAAGCTTCTTCACATTTATTCTCTCTCTATATATATAGATACATATATATATTTTCTTCATTTGTAAATGAGTTATTACGCGACCTAGGTTTCTACCATGTGATGTCTTCAGGCAATTTGCAATAACTGATTTTACCAGTTTTTTTTTTTTATTATTATTTTAAGAACACTCACGCAATAGTGAATTTAAAAAAAAAAATGGTAAAATGGTAAAATCAGTTCCTGCAAATCGCCTGAAGACACCACATGGTAGAAACCTAGGTCATGTAATAACTCATTTACAAACAAAGAATATTCAAAAGTTCTACAATATAATTGTATTGAATACTTTTTAATACAACTGTATACTGGTCTAATTTTATTATGACCAAAATCTAAGTAATTAAACAATCTATATATATATATATATATATATATATATATATACACACACACACACACACACACACACACAGATGCCTAAATTTTATATAATATTCTAAAACACATATAATAATATTCAAATCATATCCAACAATAAGGTAAAAAAAAAACTATTGCATCAATGTATTTTTTTTTTGTAGTGATGGAGAAAATATTGATTGATGTGTCATAAACAGAAATGAATAATATAATTTGCAGTATTTCAATATCTTGTGATAAGGATTTTTATATTCTAGGTATCAATATATTGATTTATAAAATTTTAATTATCCAAGAAATTTACATTGAATGAAAAACAATAAATTTTATCAACACAATGACAAATTAATGAACGCAAATAGAAAAATTTGAACTAAAATCTTCCTGAACCATATATAAGAGATCAATAATAAACATTGCCATATTTAAATTTGTAACAGGACCAGTTTCTCAACCAGTAGTTCATGACCCAACCAAATTATTTAAACTATTGTTCTCAGCTTGATTATTTATAGATGTTATTAAAGACAACCTTTCAGCCAACAACCCTAAGGCTATCTTCAGGTGTCTATTATTTAAGATATCAGCGACAATGGAAATATTTCATTAAAAACAAAGAAAAGCGTGGCTGGATTGCTATGAGATATCCATCCTCTTATATGAAAGAGAATTTAGGATAATCTCCCCACAAAACTAGAGGCAGTATAAATGAAGTTCTACAGAAAAATACTGAGAATTCCATGGACAGAGTGAGGAAGCAACAAGACAGCCTTAAAGAAAATAACAACAGAAAGAACCTATACTTAGAATTAGAGATAGCTGAAATTTCTTGGACATGATGAGGAAAGAGACTTTGGAAAATTTAAACTTCACAGGGCATACTGTGAACAAGAGAGTTAGGGAAAAGTAGTGAGCCACTTATCTGACCAGCTTGAGTGAATGGATGGCAGAAGAGTGGATAGCAAAGGAAAAGACACTGTTAAGAGCCACACTGGATAAGAATTTGTGAGAGTCATGATAACTTAGGCCATGAAGAAAACAAACACCCAAACAGCATATAGAAGATATCAGCCAAAACAATGGACATGGTCAGAGGGTAATTGGCCGATATTCAAAATAACAATAATTTGAATAAATTAAAGAATATCAATTAATGTATCCAAGAAAGAAGAAAGGATTATCATAAAAATCTAAATATTAAATATATGTATGAAATCTGATCAGAAAGTATCAGGATTGTTACTTTGGTATGCAGAGTGAAGCCGCCTGGCATAGATTGACCTTGAACATTATTGCACATACACACTAAGTTATGTTTTTGTTTACTTCCATGTTTATAGAAGTGTTAGGAAAGGAAGTGTGTAGAGTGTGGTAGTCTCACCACACCACAAAGGTTCCATTCGTGACCATGGCTTGTGCAGTAGTTTTAGCCTAGACAAATATTCCCCAGGACCAACAATTACCATATTCCCAAGATTTCACCCCTTGCAACTTTTTTCTTCAAAATCAAACCATAATTGAAAGGAAAAAGATTTTTAAGACATCAAAGAAATTCAAGAAATTGTGACAAGGCATTTGCGACAAAAGGAATTTCAGAAATGCTTCCATCAATGGAAATGATGCTGCATCAAGCGTGTGGCTTCAGGAGAGGACTACTTCAAAGATTAAATGCCAAATTGATGTGTTTTTGTTTACTTTTTATAGCATCAGGCCTGATTTTTGATTAAACCTCATTTGTAAAGTAGAGGCTAAATTATGAAAAAAGTCATTATTTACATTGTTTGGACTGTTATTCTCATCTTTATTGCCATATTCATGACATTTCGGCCGTTGTACACTGACTTTCTTCAGATGATTGGAATTTTGAATTGAATCTTTTACTTCAATCACTAGAGTATGCTTTACTCATTATAGGAATCATGCTTCAAGGACACATGGCACATTGGATAAAAGCATTGGTTAGATCCAGTGTCTTGACCCAAAGAGTTATAATTTAAATAACTGGCTACACTACAGCTGTAGTGAAAAAACTTAGTTATCTCCCTTTAACTAAACTCTCTAAGACATCCAGAAGGATATGACTCAAGAAATGAAAACAATATAACCCCAGTGATCGAAATAAAGGGTTTCATTTTTTAAGTTAAAATGATACATTAGGTGGGTTGTTTCGTAAAAAAATTCCTTTCATATTTATATAGTCCTTTAAATAAATTCTTAAATGTTGCACCAAAATATTTATTGGACATTTTTTATTACCTATTTTCTCATCATGCCACTTCCAGATGTCTTTGGTATCTCACCTTTTACTCAACTTTTTAAGCTTTATCATGTCAAATCCAACTTTCAAATTCAGTGGACTACTACAGTTCCAAAATCAACCTGCCTTATTGTTACGTTACTCACAAATTTTCCTTTATCTCTCTTACATGGTGATTTTCTAAGCACAGCTTAGATGTGGCACAAAGCCAAAAGTATGGGACACCCAGTGAGGATCGAACTCAGTATTCAATTGTAATGATTCTAGTGACACAAGCTAGAATCAAGACATTGCATCACCTCAAGGTGCCCTCTCTTACCTTCAATATGTACTGTGAGTGACTAAAATTTCACTATCCTAACACTTAGGTCAGACAATTAAGTCTCAACATGAAATCCCATGATCTAACACCAAAAATTACAATCATCCATAAATCATAATATTATAACTATTTATGTTTTAGAGGTGTTCCATAAAGAGTCAAGTTACTAGCTGTGTTATAAGCTTGTAAATCAAGGCTATCTTGCTAGCTGATTGTGAACTATAGAGAGGGGAAAATTTAATAAACAGCAGCTATGTACAGCTTTATGCAACATTCTCTGGTTACTGTGTTGAACACTCGTTCAGTAGGATTACAAAATAGAACACTCAGTTGCTGGTGTATTTACGTTTCATAAAAACATTACATGCTATGAAATCTGCCTTTCTCTAATGGGCAACAATAAAAATATTAAACACAAAGGCCTTGTCTTTTTTTTCTGGAATTAATAAAACTTGTTTCAATGAAAAATTAATTCTTGGTGCCTATTTATACCATATTAAGCAGACAAACCTTGTCAGTTCTTTTTAATCAAATTTGTTTGGATGAATGTATCCTTGCTGCTAAAATACCTTATATATATATATATATATATATATATATATTCAGTCAAGTGCCATACATGATACACACTTTGGGAGATCATGTCTCTTTCGAGACATGACTGACTGGGCAGAAGATTAATCCAGAGTAGGTTGCCATTGCTTTCTGTGATATATATATATAACATGTAAAACAAATGTTTGAAGGTATGGAATTTATACACTACTTTAAAAACAAGGAATTTATTTATAGTCTCTAGAGCTCTTTCGTCCAACATCTCATCAGGAGAAAATCGTTGGAATCAACACAAATTAAACAAAAAAAAAATTCCTTGTTTTCAAAGTAGTATATATATATATATATATACACACACACACACATACATACATACATACACACATGCATTAAGAATGATGACTTGTGGTCCTACCTGGGATTGAACTCATCATCCTTGGCTAACAAATTTCTAAAGATTCCCATGCCTCAGCTTAATGAATATATTCTGAGCAGTAGCAGTATCTTGTCTCCCTTCCTGCCAAAATGAATTTGACCTTTAGGCACTATTTAAGTTTACTGAAACTCCCTCCCCCTCAGTGAATATTATCTAGTAAAGTGCTGTCACTCAGTTTATCATCTGGTAGCAAAGCATAATTCATACATCTGTTCTAACATCTGGTAGCAAAGCATAGTTCATACATCTGTTCTAACATCTGTAGCAAAGCATAGTTCATACATCTGTTCTAACATCTGTAGCAGAGCATAGTTCATAAAAACGGACAAATGGTTACAATTATGAGGTTTCTAGCTCCCATCAATGTTTATCCTTTGCTTGGAAAAAGGAAATTTGTTAGCCAAGGATGGTGAGTTCAATCCTAGATAGAACTACAAGAGTCAGCATAGTTAACAGCTCTCCCCATTTCAATTTTTCATAGAGCATAGGACAGCTTATTTATCACACAAAATATGTTATATTTATTATATAAATAAATAATACAATATTGTATTAATTTCAGAACAACCAAGAAATTTGATTTAAAAGCTATATCTTATTTTGACTATTATATTTTTCAGAAAGTGATTGTTGATAAGTTATTGGTATATAAAACTATAACAGATTTCACAGTGGATGGGTTAATTTAAATAGTTACTGATAATAGTCACTGTTTTTTATTTTGTTTTCTTTTCTTGTAATCACATGTACCCATTAACATGGGCATAAAATAAAATTGCTAGTTTTATAAACCTTTTGCAGGTATGGCTCCATTATAGTGAGTTTAAAATTAATAAATCTAGGTCAAAAATGGAAACAGAAATTTTTCAGATTTTAGTACTTCATTTCCTAAAAATAAAGAATAAGTTTAAAAAAAGAAAGAATGAAAGAAACACATCCAAGATGATACAAAAATGTATTACTTCTGTCCCTTAATAGTTAAGATATTTAATATATAAAAACATACATACAAATGTAACAAGTATTATGGGACAACTGAGGTAGTATAGCATAGATATAGTAATGCAGATATGACCTAGACTCGTAATTAACAGGTAGAGATTTTAGTGACCAACTTTTGTCATTGCTCCAAATTTTCTGCTAAAAGTTGTTACATCTGCCAAGTTATCGACATTCCATTTTCCAGACTGTATGTTTTTCATAATTCTCTGATCTACATTCTGTCACCATTTTAGCTAAATCAAATTCAGGAGTATTTTTTTTTAAATTGTTTATTTTAAACAAAACTTAACAGGGCAATAAATATGAGCCATTCTCATAAAGGTGGAATCAAGAGAGGTTTTTAAAATTTTCAAACATATATTCATAAAATTACTAAAGAAAGGTTAAGTCAACGTTGAAACATCACACCCCCACTTCCAATTATAATAAATATATCAATCTATGCCTATTTTTTTTTATTATTATTCTGACAATGTTTTTTTTTTTAATATTTTTTCACATATATCAAATTCACTTTGTCACGCACATCACAAACAAACCTGGCTTAATACATCCTGGTGTAGTTTAAATCATTATCATCACAAACATACATACTACTCTTAAAGTAATTCTGTGGATACTCATCTGATATGAGTATCTGATGCGGTGTGCTTTAGACCACTGAATCAGAAGGAGCATGTTGGGTCAGATGATGGTTTCACCTACAAAGGGGCAAAAAGGTTCAAACTCTGCTAGAGCATTGTTTTAATAAGTCTATCAAATGTGCAGACAGCTAGACATAATTTATGCTGTTTGTAATAAAAGGCTGTCTACACAAACACGGGTATCCCCAAAAACATTCAGAGTAACAGGATATAATAGACAAAAAAAATTCATGGATTCTTAAGAAATTGTGATTGGGTGTGTGTGTAAAATATAAGAGACACTGAATGTCTATTATGTTTAATCATGAGCTGTTCTAAACGTCGTATTTTGACTTTAATTTCAGTTGAAGATAAAGACAAAAATTCTCCAATATTTGGATAATTTTTTATTAAGTTAGATTTAAGCTTTCGGCTCACATGAGCCATCTTCAGAGAAGTTATTAAGATGGTAACACAATAACATAATAATAATAGATGACTCATGTGAACCAAAAGCTTAGATCTAACTTAATAAAAAATTATGAGAATTTTTGTCTTTATTTTCAACTGAAATTAAAACCAAAATACGACGTTTAGAATGGCTCATGATTAAACATAATCGACATTCATTGTCTCCTATATTTAACAGTATATGTTTAGAAAATTATTTGCTGCCTCAATACACTAAATATATTATATATATATATATATATATATATACTGTTAAATATAACAGACAATGAATGAATGTCTATTATGTTTAATCATGAGCTATTCTAAATATATTTTTTGACTTTAATTTCAGTGTGACATCATAGAACCACATTACAAATTTATGAACTGCATCTGGTAATTCGGTGACTGTTATCAGTGCAATGTTTTATGTCAACACAAGATAAAATCATCTTTGATGGTGGATGTCTCTATGTTAACGTCCCTGTAACCTCTCTGAAGATGGCTCATGTGAGCCAAAAGCTTAGAACCAGCATAATAATAAAAAATATTGATGTTGGTCAATTTTTGTCTTTATTTTCACCTGAAATTAAAGCCAAAATGGGATATTTAGAACAGCTCATGATTAAACATAATAGACATTCATTGTCTGTGAACAGTATATGTTGAGAAAACTATCTGCTGCCTCAATACACTAATATGAATATGTGTTTGTGTATATATATATATATATATATATAGTGGGTCAAAAGTAGGTATGCAGGTGTTTAATTACACTGGGTTACAAAAAAGTTTTTTGTAAATTGTTTATATTTTTTTCAATTGATTTAGGACAATTTTACAATACTGAATCCGAAAATGACATGCATAAAATGACATGCATAAAAACCTGACATCAGGTCAGGTTTTTATGCTAAGTTGATTTTTAAAAATTCCAATCTTCTGACTAAATCAGTTTATTTTTGTTAACATTTCTCATCAGAAATGTTTTTTTAAGAGAAAAAAATCATTTTCTTCTGTAAATTGGATAACAGACATTGATAAAGGTAAATACATGTAAATTGAATGTTATGTCATTATTATGCAAAATTTAGGTCACTTCCATTTATTCAAACCGCTAGAATGCTCACTGGCACGGATGTCTCTCTTCAGAGTACAACAGGACATCCTGACTGCATCCCAGCATCCCTGATACCTGGTTTCCATCTCTTTTATGTCATGATTGAATCTCTTCTCCTGCTTGTCGATCATTGATCCCAGATTCTCAGGAAACCGATCCATATGTGAGAATAAGTAATGCATTTTGATTCTCATGTTGCATCCGAAGTTCCTTAAAGCAGTCAGCATATTCGTGACGAGTTCTTCATAGTTCCTGGCCTTGTTGTTGCTAAGTTGTTCACAACCAGAACAAAAGCCTTCTACACTTCCAGTTCATTGAGTTTTCAAACTCAGGATCTCTGATGAGCTGACAGATTTGAGGACCATCAAAGATATCAGCCTTCAACTTCTCCATGGTCGATCCTGGAAAAGCCTGGCACAAGTAAGTGAAGCAGCCACCATCCTTGTCAAGAGCTTTGGTGAACTGTTTAACCAAGCCGAATTTGATGTGCAGTGGTGAAAAGAGTATTCTGTCTCTCTCAACTAGAGGGTTGTTGATGACGTTCCTTGCTCTGCAAGGCACCAATTTCTCCCACACAGGCCATTTCTTCTTTGTGTAATGCTAAGCAGTGTCCTTACTATCAAACATGCACAGAAAGCATGGGTACTTGGTGAAGCCGGACTCTTGTCCTAATAAAAAATTCATAATCTTCAGGTCAACAAATAAACCACTCATGCTGATCATAACAAATTTTCTCCAGCACATATTTCACCACTTCATACTTCTCCTTCAGTGTAGTTGAATGAGCAATAGGTACAGAGGCAAACCGCTTGCGGTTGTGCAGTAGAACAAATTTCAACAATCGCTTGCTGCTGTCAATGAACAGTCGCCAATCTTTAGATTCATATTGTGGCACTCCAAGCTTATGCAGAAGCTGAGCAATATCTGTGCAATACACCAAGTCCTGTTCTTCAAAGGAAAAAAATGGAGGTCCTCTTGATGCCTGTTGCAGTAAAAGGTGATGCAAGCACTGTCAGAGAGGAGTTTTTTTCACTTCAATCTGGATGCCAACGTATTGGCAGAGGACTTTGACAAGTCGAGATCGTGAAAAAGATCGTTTAGCTTCTTTTGAGAAAAAGGATGTGGAGCATCATAGTTAAGAACCACTTATTTTCTTGAACACTGGAGGAATTTTCGTCACTAATATCAGGAAGTTCTCCAAAGACAGGTACTGGCATTTTATCTCGATGAGCAACAGGATGACATACTGATTCAAGATCAGGATACTTTAAGCTGCTCTGGTTCGTTTTGTTGATTCCAGTCATATCATTAGTGCAAAAGTAGCAGTCAGTGTCATGATTTGTCGACTCCCCCCAAACCATAACAATCCCAAACTTCTGACAACTCTTCTTGCCTTTGGTCCATTGATACAGATACTCGATGACAGCCTTGCATACCATGTGTGGCACTCAAGCTTTATCCTGATCACCAAGTTTAATACCAAAATAAGCATGGTAAGCACACTTTATGAAACTTGTGACTGGATTCCTGTTAGAAACAATAGTGTATTCACAGCAGATGTAGCAAAATATGTCGGAAGTAATGTAGAATTTTGAATCATATAAAGTGAAAATACTCGTACAGGTAAACAAAAACATCCAAAAACAAATGGCTTAGTTCAGAAAGTTGAGCAAAACCAAGGTTATTTCTTAATTCAGAACATCAAAATTGTCCTAAATCAGCTAAAAAAACTTGAACAATAAATTAGGTATTGGCCAGTGTTATGCTTTGGCAATAAGGGACTAACTTGATCAATCCTTCCTACAACCTGATGGCATGACATCATTGAATAACCACTATATTCACCTAACTACAATGAACTTTGGGAGGGGGGTCATTGTAAAGAATAAGGTTTATGAGAAAAATCCCCAACACAGTAAATGAATTAAGATAGTACATCTTGGAAGTATTGACATAGATGTGGACCAGAATTTGTGTTGTACTGTGTGTTATAGAGGTTCAAGTAGGACATTTGGAGTACTTACAACATTAACAGTATTAAACAAATGTAAATGTAACAAATAAATGCAATTAAATGTAAAAAAAAAAAAACTTGTAAAGTGTGTACCTACTTTTCTCAACCATTCAAGTCTGATTAAGCAGCCTGTATTTTTACAGCTAGCAAAAATAAATTCTGGATTTATAACCGTTTTATTATTTGTTGAGTTTTCTTCTCTATATATCATACTGCTCTGGATAATATACACTGAACTCTATATTTTTATCTATTCAATATTTTATATCAATCAGATAAATTTTTTTGAATTATCCTCTCCATTTTTACAGGTTTGTTATTTCCGATGTGTGTGTGTGTGTGTGTGTGTATATATATATATATATATATATATATATTGTAATTTTCTTATTACAATGATTTCTAAAAGCATTATATCACTACACAAAAAATTTTCATATTTCAGAGTAATATTGTTCTTCTTCAGGTAATATGTTAAAATAACAGGTTAAGAGGCTCATTCCTTGTTCTCCGTTTAGGATGTGGTTTCCGGTTTTCTCTTTTTCAATCTTCTCACTTTGTTTTTTTTTTTCAATTGGAGTAGATAGATCTATCTATCGCCCGGTTCACACTCCACCTATGTCTATTGAACAGGTTAAGAGGCTCATCCCTTGTTCCCTGTTTAGGATATGGTCTCCGGCTTTCTCTTTTCCGATCTTTTCACTATTATATAGCCCCCTGCACATGAGTGGCGTTACCGCCTTGCTCGGGGTGATACGATTAAAAAAAAATGGTGAAAATGATTTATTATTAAAATATAAGATGAATTTATGATTATTTAGAAAATTAAGGAGTAGTAGTTGAAGAAAATGCTTCAGGTGTGTCAATATTGTTCAATCAAAAATGAGAATTAGATAACTATGGAGTTTTAAGATTTGGGTCGCAAAAGGAAGTAGGATGGCAAGGTGTCTAGACATGTCACATTTTAATTTTATCTGGACAAGATACATAGTGGGACCTTAGCTTTTTTTTTTTTTTAAATTGGTAGACAATTTTTAACAGCAGGTTGAGTTTTAGGTTTTTTTTTTTGGTTTTTTTTTTTTATTAAAAATTAGATGTTTTTACTACCTCATGAGTAAAGGGGCTGGAATGTTTAGGTTAGAATTAGGATCAAATAATTATGGTATACTTAGGAATATTATAGAAAGAAAAACAACTAAGTATTATGTGGGTCATTTATTTTAATAAAATAATTATTCTTTTTTAAGTTATGCCAGAGTATAATTTATAAATGAAACAATGTAATTAAATTTTAAAGAAAATTATTTTGTCTAAGTAAGGTACATAGTGGGACCACACAATACTTAAATAATTAACTTAATCTACATATTCTTTTACTTTCTTATAATATTATATATATAAGAAAATAAGGAAAACTTTTATTGAGCAACATACATATATATATATATATAGATGTCATCTGCAGACAGATCTGTTTCGCTGTATCACAGCTCATCAGTACGGTTAAACATTCAATTGCTTTTAGCCAGAATTGAAACCCGACCAAATTGACATCAGTCAGCGATTCTACCTCTGAGCTATGGGTGCTCGGTAGAAGGAGGCATGTAAACATACGCCAGTAGCTAAGAGTGTTCTAATTCATTACTGAATGAATGATGCATAGCTGCTAGAGTAGCTACAGTTTTTTCAAAGTCTACCATTCTTCCAGAGTGCACAATCAGGGTGTGAGAGTGTATGTTGCTCAATAAAAGCTTTTCTTATTTTCATATGATCATTTACAGGAGTTAGGAATTAACATACTGAAAGAGAATTTTCATTCTCGATAACTGTTTATTATGCTATAAAAAAAAACAAAAACAAAAAAAACATACACAGTAATTTTATGATTCTATTAAATATACACAATTTTTTTTTAATACTGTAAATGTTTATAATTTTGGAAAGCAAAAATTCCCAAATTTCATTTATTAAAAACCATTTGATTAATTTTGTTAGCTTTCATAGAAACTTTTGAGTCAAAACTTAAGAACTCTCCAAATGTCACATATATCAGATGAGAATGGCACAGATGCCAGTCTCTGGGAATTCAGATTCCTTTGGATACAAGTGATAAATAAAAATTTATTACTATTTTTGTGTGGTATGTCTATCGCAAAAAATGCATAAACAAAGAAAAGATAAACTTTTGTTTTGTCACTGAGACAAAGTGATGACGAAAGATTAATGACCAAAAATCCCTTATTGTTTTTGTTTATACTATCTGAAGGTTGGATTTATCACAAAAATGATGTACTGGCCTTTGGAGTGGATTGAGGCTAGATGCTGAAAAAGTGAGAGAAGGAAGAGAGAGATTAGCATCACCTATATGTAGTGATGGTACAAGATGAGACATGAAGGAAGTTGGAGTTAAGAGGCAGCTTGATTCCTCTGACAACAGAAAATTTGGAAAACCACTTGAATAAATATATTTTGAGAATATGAAATTTTAGAAAAAGGTTAATATTAGGGATGGAAGATAACCGAACCCAGGTCCTGGTCAACCTGCCAGATGCAGAACTACATATAAGCTTGAGATTTGGACAGTTGACACATATAGAGTCTACACACTACTGCTAACTGCTACTGTAATCCACATTGTTCACTGAGATCTCCTGGTGAAGACTTTGTACTACCCCTGAAGATCAGAACTTAGAAATTTAAGTTACTACTAATACAAGCTGCAGATTCCAAAGGGGGTCTCAGTGTCATTTGATTATAACAGTAAATGGGAAGGGTTAAAAATCAGTGTCAGTCAGTTAAGTGCCATATGTGGCACACACTTTGGGCAATCGTACCTCAAAAGACATGATTGACTGAACAGAAGATTATCCCACAGTGGGTTGCCATTGCTTTCTGCGGTAGACTGGTTGCTAGCCAAGGCTATAGAACCCAATCTGTCCTGTTATTTAACTCATAACTGGAGGGAAGAGACGGATTAATACCTTTCCCAAGGGTATTTGTGTGTAAGTGAATGCAAGGAATTCAACTGAAATTTAAACTCGGCACCCTAATATCTCGTTCCGAGTCGATATCCACTGCACCACAACACATAAGCCAAATTATTGTTTGCCTTTTATCAGTATGGCTGATGCTAACCTCCAGGAGAACAACCTCACGCACCTTCTCAATCTCACATTTTCTACTGATATGAAGTGGAATGATTATACTGAATCAACTGATAGGTTTGCTACTAGGAAAGTTGGTTCTCTGCACCATGCTAGACAATTTTTCTTGGTTGAATCAATTTTGTACGTTTATAAAACTACTATTCCTCCATGCATTCAATATATATTTCTGACACATTTGTTCTGGTGCTCCTGCTATATATTTAGAGATACTTGATAAAATCAAACGTCTGTAATGTTATCAGTCTTGATCTGGCAACTCAACTTCAGTCACATTCCCATCAATGTAACATGGTTTCCCTTTGTTGTTTATATAAATACTAGCAGTATAGCCCGGCGTTGCTTGGGTGTAATGAAAGCTTTATAACTAATCCATGGTCCTGGAGCTCAGACTCTTTGGACATTGGCACGAAAGACTAAAAAGCAATAGTTGTTTCCAGTTAAAGTGAAACCGTAGACTGAAAGAAAAATGAATGGATGTAAGTTAAATTTTGATTTCCTGGTATCGATATCAAATTTTCTGCACTATTGTAAGAACTGCAACCTTGAAACTTCTAAATATTGTTTCTCATGTCTTTGTCTATGAGTGTATCAAATTTGATTAAAATCGGACCACTCCTTCTATAACCCAATTTTTTCGATTATCGATTTTCAATATTTATCGGGGGTACCTTGACACAAAACCTAGCTAAGAACACTCGCAGACGCTTATAGTACAACTGTATAAATTTTTCAAGATAATCGGTTCAGCTGTTTTGGAGTCTATAGATAACGGATACACACACACACACACACACAGACAAAGTTCCATTTATAAATAAGTTTAGATTAGATTTAGACAGATTTTCATGACAGTTGTTTTAACGAGATTTTCTCCTTGCTACCTCAAAAGCATGAATTTAGACATTGTACTAGATTGGCAGTCAGTCAGGATGTGCGTTGTGGTGCAGTGGACATCAGCTTGGAACAAGAAATCAGAGAGCCAAGATCAAGTTCCAGTTGAATTATTTGCAGTCATTTATGAGAAAAGTATTAATACTTCTTTTCTTCCAGCTATAGGTTAAATAGCAGAACAGATTGGGTACTGAAGCCTTGGTTGAAAGCCAGTCTACCGTAGAAAATAATGGCAACCTACTATGGGGAAATTTTCTCCCCGGTCAGTAATGTCTCTTTCGAGACATGATCGCCCAAGCATGTATCACATAAGGCTCTTAACTGACTGAAAATATTGGGAACTAAGTCTCATCGTTTTACTGTTCACATGCCTAAATGTAACCCTAAGTTCTATTCTAACAATTTCTTTTATTGCCCTTTTCATTTGCGGAAATCTCTTCTAGATTGTTGCTTTGCTTAATGATGTTGTTTAAATGCAACATTAATGACCACCTTCTGTCTTGCTAAATTCTGTTTTTTATTGTCTTTTCTTCTCATTAATGTCTTCCCATCTTCTTTCACTCTCAATAATCTCTTGCATCTTAGTGGCTTTACTGCCTTGCTTTGGGAAAAATGATTTTAAAAATGTTAAAAAGCCTCAAATGTGCCCAGTATATAAATGTATGACTGCTTGAAGACACCAGACACTGTAAGTACCTTTTATATACTAAATAAAGCATAGTAAAAACTAATGAAAATAAATTTACTGAACCATAAATGGTCAGATTTGAAAACACGCAAACAAGAGGAAATATGTAGCATGTTTATTTTTAGTTCCATTATTAATTCTTTAGCATTTAATATGCCCAAACCCGCTGCATAAATATCAGCTCTCAATGTTCAACACACCGTAACCCACCTCATATATACTCTGCCATAATATATGACAACATCATTGCAAATATTGCAGGAAGTCACGCAAACCATGAGACTTTCAGAGCTGATATTTATGGGATGGGTTTAAATATGCTGAATTCCAAAATGTTATAAAATTTACATTGAAGATTTACTGAGCTAAAACAGTGTCAACTGAATTTGAGTTTTGTTTAACAGCAAATCAACCTCTGTGGGTTATTTAATGCCAAAAAGTTAGTGTTTTAGAATATGTTTTTAATGTTCAATTGTAGTGAGAAGGTTGATTTAGTCAGATTTTGATAAAACTTTTTTAATTTTTTATTTTAGAAACTTAAGATATCTTCTAGTTTTGTATTCAAAAATGTATTATGGCAATAATTTTTTTTCTTTCAAAAATGTGTTATGATCATTTTTTTTCTTCAAAACTGTATTGTTGGTAATATTTTTCCTTCAAAAATGTATATTTTTCTATAAAAGTTTTTTTTTTTTTTTTTTTTTTTACTTTCATAGTGTTTTCACCCCAGTTTTTGGGTTAACTATTTGACGATATCTGGGACTCGAACAGGTGCTACCACCCCGGGTCAGGGTGGACCTGGGAACAACAGTAATTAAGAAGTGGTTCTATGCTCCTCACAACTTCCCAATCAGAGGCCTTGCTGCATATCCAGGACCCATTAAATAACCCACAGAAATTGATTTGCTGTTAAACAAAACACAAATTCAGTTAACACTGTTTAGCTCACTAAATATTCAATGTAAATTTTATAACATTTTGGAATTCAACATATTTTAACTCAGGCATAAATTCCCGCTGCCAGAAATTAATAATGCAACTTAACAGAAGAGATTAAATTTTGTGATGAAAATGGGTTTCCATATTTTTTTCTATATGAAAAGAAGAATTTGAAATGTTTTTATATTTTAGTAGTATCAGAACACATAGGATATTATTATCAGAAAATAAAAATGAGCAAAGTTTAAATTTGACACCATTATTACTTTTAACTACCTTCATTCCTTGGCAATATTTTTTGTTTTAAAAACTGATGTTTAGAATTTTAATAGAATTTTAATAGAATTTTAAAAAATTTTTGTTTTAAAAACTGATGTTTAGAATTTTAATAGAATTTTAAAAATTTTTTGTTTTAAAAAACTGATGTTTAGAATTTTAATAAAAACAAAAAATATGTAAGTGAATTTATAGATTATTCACAAATCTTTGAGAATTTACAACAAAAATATTAAGCACTATTTATTAGATTGTTTATTTACAATTTATAACATACTAAAAATGCAAACCAATTAATACAATGTAATGTTTATTATTTACCAATTTATGATGAAATGAATATGAAAATGTTCTCTTATTAATAAATTTATAAACATTAACTAAATTTTAAAAATATATGAACCAACTATAAGCTGTTCCAATAACTTGGACTAACTTTAAATGTGAATTAAGTTTAAGTGTCTAATGATTTTTTTAAATTTCTTTTAGATTTAACAACTTCAGTCTTTGACAATTTCTACCATGGAAAGATTAACAACTGAATGTGTTAAAGTTATTGAAGCCTTTCATGAAAATGGACGTTCAAACAATAAAGTTAAGGACATCAGTCAAAATGGTGTAAATAGTAATAGCAGGGTCAACAGAAAAACAGTCCTTTTGAAACACACATTTTGGAGAGCACAAAGGTTAAACATTACTAAAAAACTGAATCTTGTATTGCTATTTGTTGTAGAGCAGCTAACACCCCTCTAGCACTCTCAAGAATGGAATGGTCTGTGGTCTGAGATAGCTATAAAATAAAGACTAATAGCAGTCAAGGATTTTCAGAGGGTCATTGACGATTACTATTGGACTGTGCTCTCTGCAACTCTAATGACTTACCCTGTCCTCTCTTACTATTTGTTGTTCTGTCTTCTGGTGTTTGTCTTATTTGTATTCATATCCCTTAGCACGGATATTGTGCTATAGACATTCAGCACACATCTGGGTATCATTGTGCCACTTCGGCAATACAACACTAATATCTACACACACATATATGGCAGTGAATGCGGGACAGTTTCCTCACAGAGAAAGAAGAGACTTGAAGCAACAGAGATGTGGTTCTAGTGACAAATTCTAAGACTACCATGGACAGAACATGTGAGCAACAACGAAGTCATAAGGAACTAAAAAGAATCTTATACATAGGTTCCCAATAGAAGGGCAGTGATGTTTATTATTTTCTTCTTTTTTTTTTTAAAGAAATAAAAAGAGAAAACTTGCCAACCTCACCTCCAAAAATATTACGGTCATCCACTTGTTGCATTATTCCTCATTGCTCAAACAGGAAACAGTAACTATTATAGTTGGTTTAAGTTTTTACTGGCACACTTTCATGATTGCATCGTTCAGAAAATATTGTTTCTTTATTCTTTTCAATATTACCACATACCATTTTTTGATAAATTAACCGTCTATTGAACAGGTTAAGAGGCTCACCCCTTGTTCCCTGTTTAGGATGTGGTTTCCGGCTTTCTCTTTTCCAATCTTTTTACCCTTATGTAATCCTCTGCGCATCAGTGGCGTTACCGCCTTGCTCGGGGTGATACGATTAAAAAAAAAAAAAATTAAAATTTTTTTTTTTTACCATTTCAATGATTTTCCAACACTATCCCACTTTTATTAAAATTCCCTACAGTTTTTATATATTGATCAAAATTCTGACCTCCCTCTTATTTCATTGTTATGGATATTGTCCGCTTCTTATGTCATTTATTATGGTCAGGCAGTGTGTACTTTCACTTAGTTCAAACAGCCAAGTAATAATTTAACAGTATTAAATAACATCTAACATAAATATATAATAAATAACATAATATCCCTAGGCATGAGCAGCAGAATGAGAACAACACCTGTGGATTAAATAAAGAGTTAGGTTTCGAATTTCTGTTAGGTCACCCAGACCAATATACATCTGAGGAAGGCCAAAATGCTCAACAGATAAAACATTGTGATAAAAACAACAATGATAAAGATAATAGCCTAAATATAAACAGTGTAAATAACCTTTATACAATAGTGGTTTAATTTCTTTATTATTATTATTTTTGAATATATAATAAATGCCTTCAGGAAAAAAGTCCCACTGGCACAAATTGGTTTAAAAAAAAAAAAAATTGTAAGTTTCAATTTTTAGGCAATTCTTTAAAATCCAGATGGTGACCCTTACATTTCGGCCAGTAATGTAGATGCAGGTTTTATGTTTTGATTAAACCTTTAAAATGTTTTCAGCCTCTCCACTGCTTCCTGTGTTTTTCTTCTGCTTCCAGCAATATTTTCTTTTTGTAATGCTCTTATTATACTGCTATTTACCTTGAGCTCCTTGATAAAATTCAAAGAAGAATCAGCAATATTATTGGTTCTGATCTGGCAACTCAGCTTCACTCATTTTCCTCATCAAGACTGGCTTCTGTACCTCTTCTATAAATACCTTCATGGTAATTTTTTGGATAAGCTCTTTGTTATAGTACCTAGATTTTTTAAAAATTTAAACAGGCATCAAGATCTTATCAGCTAGATGTAACCATAAATTCTATGCTTAATGGTTTCTTTTCTTGCACTTCTTGCTTGTGAAACTCCCTTCCGGCTCCATGCTTTCCAGCCAACCTTAATCTGCAAAAATTTAATGGAATGCCAATTGCTATCTACTGTCCTCCTGATTATTCTTTTCTCTTCCTGTTCATTATCAGCGTTTCCTAATTCTTCCAGACTGTAAACCCTTGTCTTAGAGGCTTTACTGCCTTGCATGGGGCAATACTAGTTAAAAAAAAAAAAAAATACTCATGCCTCTATCAATTTGAGCTAAGTAATTTACTTTGTTTTGTCTTTGATGTGCTCTGTTAGTATTAAATTCTCCAAGCATTCTTTCCTCATTATGTTCCCCAGAAATTTAAGAAGTCTCTTCTTGATTTTTATGAGCAGTTTCTTTTTAATTCTTCTTCTTTAGAACTTCTTCATTTGTCACATGCTCTATGATATTAATTAAACCACACCCCTATTATTTCACATCTTTTATCATTTATGATGAAATTGTTCAGCCATATCAACTTTTCATAATCAAAATCTTTCATATTATTTTTACCATAGATATGAGGCCAGATCAAAAAATCCACAGCCTAACATGTAATTATCTGAATTTTCATTGTATAATGTTTCATATATGCTGAAATGTTATAATAACAATATCTGATAAGGATTACATTTTTCATATGTAAAATAGGTATTTATTCACTTCTAGATTCTGTCAAAACATTATCAGTCATAGAGGGTATGTGGTTCTTAACTTCTTCAAACAATCTTGTTCTTGCAAGAATGTGAATAACTGCCTTCTTTCTCATCGGTCAAACATTTCTATAATGTCCTGCCGTCCAATTGCTTTGTGCATCTTAAATTCAGCTGTGTTCCTTCCCTGTTGGCACACTCACCAACATCATTTGAGGCCCAATTCTGCATTTGTTAGGAGGTCACTTTTAAGGTCAATCCTCAAGGCACTTAGCTTAATATTCTTTAGGATGAAGCCATTAGATATTAGGATCACCACAGATCAACTCCTCTTATGTCAAAATCTCTTGATGAACATTAAAATCCAAAAAGTAAGAGTTGCAAGTTCAATCCCTGGCCTCAGCACAGAAAACAAAAACTTGGAGAGTGATCAATGCGATTTAACTAAAATGGTGATATTTATATTATGGATTTATAACAATCAATCCCCATAAACTAAATAAAGTGTTCAGTTCAAAATTTCAACAAATATCACCTGAAAAAGGCCAGAACATGAAACAGCCAAAACATTATATGTCAATTAAGATGAGTTCAACAGACCAAAAAATGTAAATAGTGTAAACAATTAATTTGGAGGCAGACCAACAGTATTCACAGAATCACAATCACATGCTACAATACTTTAAATCACATGCTACAATACTTTAAATATAGAAAAGACTAAAATGCAATACGTGCTTACACATCATGTTAAAATACAACATACATGTTAAAATATATTTCACTAGTGGAACAATGAATACTCAAAAGTCAAATTTCTCAAAGTAAGAATGATATAAAGTAACCACAAGTGTTTACAATGAAAACAAGAACAGAAATGATGTAAGCACATTCTATTTTGACATACAAGACATCCTCGAATAACTGAAAGGCAATATTTTGGAAATAATAAACATTTTTTTTAATAATCTGGTCCATACCAATCCTTCAGAATCTATCTATATTTCTGAGATGAGGTATTGTAATCATTTACAATATTTTTAAGGACACAGAGTCCAGTGAATACAAGCATTTATTGGAATTTAGTAACTTGACCCAAAGAGTTGTGAGTTCAATACCTGGCTACAGCAAAGGTGAACAAAAACTTCAAAAATTGAGTTAAAGAGAGATAACTGATACTGAGATATCTGGAAGAGATATGATTCATAGAACTAGAACAATCTATCTCAATGGACAAAATAAAGGGTTCAGCTTGAAATTCTAATCACCTGAAGAAGGCCAGAGCATACAACAGCAGAAACATTGTGAATATGGTAATGAAGATGAGGACAACAATCCAAATAAAGTAAATAGTGTAAATAAAAAACAAGGTTCGAGAATATTTCATAAAACATGTCTTCGAGAAACTAAGCAAAATAATAAGGCATAGGAAAATATCATTAGAAACAAAAGAAAAGAGAAATGAACATAGGGCTGGATTTAGATGAAGAGAGGCCCTAGGCTATTCCACTTGTGAGACCCTTCCAAATCACCCATTAGTAGAGGAAAAATAAAAATTGTTGAATTAAACAATCTGAGGATGAGGTAGATGTTAAAAATGTCACAGTTGACAATCCTTCCTTTAAGATGTTATTGTTAAAAACAGTATGAAAAATGCATAGATATAAAATATTTGTCTATATTTCTGAGATGAGGTAGTATTTACAGTATTTTTATTATTTGGACTATTGTCCTTATCTTTGTTGCCATTTGTACAACGTTTCAGCCATTGTACGCTCCGGCTTTCTTCAGATGCTCGGAATTTTGAATTGAACCCT
Source organism: Ascarosepion bandense (assembly GCA_037127315.1). NCBI lineage: Eukaryota > Metazoa > Mollusca > Cephalopoda > Sepiida > Sepiidae > Ascarosepion > Ascarosepion bandense. The sequence goes on from JBBBDQ010000707.1 coordinate 4,635,525, forward strand.
TCATTACAATTACTTCATTCCTTGCATAGTAGTGCCTCTTCTGGCAATCATGAGTTATCTCCCTCTAACCCTGTAAGTTACTTGTTCACCACTGCTGTAGCCTGGTATTGAACTCACAACTCTTGGGGTCAAGTCACAGGAACTAACCAACGTCAATATCCACTGGGCCATGTGTCCTTAACAAAATTCCTAGCATCTGAAAAAAGTCGGAGCACACAACGGCCAAAACATCGTACAAATGGCAACAAAGATAAGGACAATAGTCCGAATAATGTAAATACTATAAATGTTAAAATTTAAAAAGTCTATAAAGAAATCAATGCTAGCATTAAGTTATCAACTTAGAGCAGATTTATTCTGAAATGGAATGTAAGGAAAATTACTGAAAGGTTGTTTAGAATCTACAATGTGTTATGTCAACATGTGTAAGAAATGCTTATGACAGTGTCAAAAATAACTGACACCTTGGCTGGAGGCCCTCTAGATTTTAAAGCCCTAGGCCTCAGCCTGCTAAGTCTATAGGTAAATCCAGCACTGGCTGAACTGCAATATAGGATCTAATCTCCTACATGGTAGTAAATGCTAGAAATTTTCTTCATAAATGAAAAAGAAATTTAAAATTACAAAGGAGTTTTAGTGACAATGCAAAGAATGCTATAAACCAGACATGTTCACAACAAGGAAGTCTCAAGGAAAACAGTAACAAGAAAATCAGAGAGTATTTCTGGGACACAAAGAGAGAGAGCCTAGAGGAGGTGAGTAACCTACTTAGCAAGTCGAAGTGAATGGATGGCAGAACAAGGACAAAGAGTTGAAAGTTACTTAGAGCAACAAAACACAAGAAATTGTGGAGAGCAATGATTGCACACACACACACACATATATATATATATAAAAAAATTGGCACATAAAAGAAGATATAGCTCTGTGAGATTTTATTAGTTATAAAAAATGTACTTTAGCTAACATTTTAGTGTCTTTTGTTCCTAATGGGACATATTTTAAGACAAGTTTTTTTTTTATTGATTTCCTCCCAAGCAAGGAAGTAAAGCCACGAAGACGCAAGGATTTACTAGGTGTGGAAGAATTAGAAACAGAAACATTACTAATGAGCAGGAAAAGACAATAGATAATGATTGACATTGCATTTAAATTTTTGGATATTAATGTTAGCTATAAAGAATGGAGTCAGAAGTTAGAAAAGAAACTTAGCATAGAATTTATGGCTACATCGAGCCAGCTCAACTGTAAATTGATGAGATCTCGTCATTTTTTTTATACCAGACAAGAATTAGTTTTGATTATTTTTCTTGATAGCAAGCAGTGAAAATACTAAAATATTATATCTACTTACACATTTTAAAATACAATTAACATCTCTGAATTAAATGCATTAACAAGAAAAGAGATTATATTAAAAAATAAATATTTGTTATGTAAAATAAATGCATTTTTCTTCATGAAGGTATGGATGTATTGATGTACCTACATGTAACAAATCTATAACTATATATGTAATCATTAATATGAATGACTGTTTTGACATAGTTGTTTAATAAATCCTACCTGTATACTAGATGAGTAACGAGTTGTACAGTTACAGAAACCAGCTGCAAGACGGAATTCAGGATGGCCAAAGAGGAAGAAATACAGTGAATAGATAGACCAAGCCTCGAAGCATGAAATGCCCATCTTACATTCCAGAGCACATGTATGCTTGACTTTGTTGAATTAAGAGTCTTCGTTCCCTTAAACTGGCTGGCATCCAAGGCTAGAAACCAAATTCACCCTACCATTTAAAAACTTTTTAAAATTCAGTTTCAGTTGTGGTCAGAGTTCACAAGCTCTGCACTGCAGTTAATTGTTAATTCTACAAGCAGGATAATATAGGCATTGTCAGTGCTATATACCAGTCTTGGATTCAAAGTCGCCCTTCTTGGAGTCTAATTGCCAACAAGAGAGCCTACACTTTCCTACTATTTAACCCATAGCTGGGGAAGTAGAGATGGATTCATACCTTTCTCAGGAGTATTTGAACACAAGTATGCTCAATTTTGTAGAATTCAGAGTTTTCATTCTTCTAAACTGGCTGCCATCCAAGGCTAGAAACTAAAGCTCTAGTATCAATTCTCCTATAAACTTGTCAGCCCACCCTAGTATCTGAAAAAGTATTGGAGAAAAATAATGCAGTGAATAAGAAGAAGAGTTTAAATGCAAGATTTCATAGTCAACCTATGTATTTTTCAGCCCACACTCCAATTTTTAATTTGCATGTTGGGCTGATCCTTTTACTTACAACCATGCATTCCGTCTCAGCTTAGCCTGCTGTGTTCCCTATCACACAAGTGCTCTTGGGAAAGGCACGAAGCCAGTTATGAATTAGAAAGCAAGACTCTCTAGCTTTAGGTGGCAACCAGTTTAATAGAAGAAAAACTGAATTCCAAACCATGGAAAAGGTAACAGGAAATCATTCTATTAGCTTTCTCAAGATATCACAATTCAAATTTAATAAAGAAAAGGGAATTTGTGGAGAGCCATGATCATCTACAGGACATGACATTTTAGAAATATGAAAAAGAAATCCAATATGCTTACAAAATAAAAATGTGTTTTTACTCATAAAAAAAAGAAAATAAGATAAACTTTGGAGCTAATGTTGAAATACAACTTCTACAGCGGGTTCATACTAAGAGAGAAATAAGTAGTTGCAATTAGTAACCAATTGTGGATGTTGATTAACTAAGCACCAAGTAAATGCTATTGTTAAATCAATGATTATCCAGCAGGTGTCTCTTAGTTACTTCTCTTAATTAAAACACGCAATCTCAGTAGAATAACAACAAAATAAATACGTTAAAAGAAATATATGCCCGATTAAGCTTTATAATGATTAACATTGCTGGATAAGTAAAAACCAAGAATTTCCTAGAACAAATTTCTATAAAGATTCTTTATGTTAAAAGTAATCAAGCTGAAGCCATGATGCCCAAAAAGTTCACCACAGGAAAAAAAAATGGTAGAGAATTACAATAGCTACATTCAACATGAACAACATTTAGATTTTTTTATATTAAGGTTTACTGAATAAAAGACTAATGCTGGACAATATCATCGAAAATGAGGACAAAACTAGAAGTGGCCGAAATGTGGTTCTACAGAAGGATGCTTCGGATATCGTAGACTGAGCATACAAGCAACGACGAAGTGTTAGAAAGAATGGTAACAAAAAGGAAATTGATGCTGAGCATCAGGAAGAGACAACTGAAGTTCCTGGGACATGTAATGAAGGAAGGAGAGCCTGGAGAACCTGATACTGACTGGTCAGATAGAAGGAAGGAGAGACAGAGGAAGGCAGCGGATAACACATTTGCAGGGTCTGATCAGGTGGATGACGGAACGGGGGTTGCCAGGAGCAACAGGAACAAACATACTAAGAGCCACAAGGGATAGGGAGACGTGGAGATCCATAATCGCCTACGTCCTGAAGGGACAGGGCACATAGAAGAAGAAGGTTATTTAATATAAGAGAATTTGATTTTGCTTTTCTATGGCTTATCAGCTCTTTGGAACTTGTTTAAAGCCAGAAAATATTTTTTTGGTGGAGGAGATAATAATGGTTTAGTGATGCAAGCCTTACTAATTAACCCATAACTGGGGGGGAAGAGGTGGATTCATATAACAAACCCAATTGAAATTGGAACTCAACTCTCCAATTAACAATTCTAAGCGATTATTGATTACAACACCTGCAAGCTTTTTTTGAAGTACTATCTCCTGTGCTGAAACATATTCTATTTAATGCAGATTGTTTCTTTTGTTTAATAATAGTTTAGAGTATTTTGTGTCTTTCTTTGCAGAAAATTATGAAACAGGGAGGTTCAGTGAATAATGAGATTTTTCTTTTACTTTGCCTTTCAAAACCTAAGCAAAGTATTAACAAGAAACAGGAAAATCTTGTTAGAAACAAAGAAAAGAGTACTGAGCTGTTATGTAATACCAGTCCTCCTATGTGGCAATGAATGCTGGACAATCTTTTCAGAGATAAAGAAGAGACATGAAACAACAGAAATATGGGAGCAATGAAGCTTTAGAGAAAATGGAAACGAAAAGGGTACTTATACTTATCAGAAAGAGATAGTTGAAATTTCACATGAGGAAAGAAGACTTGGATAATTTCACACTCACAAGACATACTGAAGGCATGAACCAAAGTAACCTAACAAGCTTGTGTACAAACAGTTTGCTAAGAGCTACAAAAGACAGGAAATCTTACTTACAGCACCTGTTATTGCTTATTTTTCGTAATCCTATTTTTAGGTGGATTCGTACCTTTCCCAAGGGTACTTACAAATAAGTGAATATAACTAACCCAACAGAAATTGGCTATGCAATTAACAATTCTGAGCCATTATCTATTACACCATCCAATATTCCTAAGCAGTCACCCATCTAGGTCTAGGCTCAGTATTGCTTAATAAAAGAGGAGGTAGATGATTGTGAGGATAAAGATGACAAACAGCAATTGACTTCTGACTTGGAAAGATTAAGACTGTAGTGTTCAGGAAAGGGCCCACACAGGAATTTGTTCCACAGAATAACGATTCTTGGGGAAAAAACTGTTTGAGCAGAACTTCCTCCTTTCAATTTGAATATAGAGGGTATGTGGGCATAACATGGTGAGTCCTAGTTGCAAAGATCTGAACTGGTGGAAGTAAAGAGTAAAGCTCATCTGAACATTTGCCATGGAAACAGCAATAGGATTACAAGTTTGCGACTGTGGGAAAATAGGTGGTATTGTGGAAGTATACCAAACAGCGAAAACCTCTAATTATCCTAAGAAGCTACTTGACAAAAAGAAATAACAATTAAACTAATTTGGATGGGGAGCACAAGGTGAAAGAATGGTTAATAATATAAGCATTTTCTTTTATGTGCTATGTCCCTTCAATATATGGTGCTCCACAATTTCCTGTCTTTTGTAGCTCTTAGTAAACTATTTATACACAAACTTGTTAGGTAGATCATGCACTGTTTTCCTTTGGTTCACATGCCTTCAATATGTCCTGTGAGTGGCAAATTTTCCAAGCCCTCTTTCATCATTACATGAAATTTCAACTATCTCTTTCTGATGTTAAGTATAAGTACCCTTTTTATTTCCATTTTCTCTAAAGTTTTATCACTGCCCACATATTTATGTTGCTTCATGTCTCTTCTTTATCTCTGAAGAGATTGTCCAGCATTCACTGCCACAAAGGAGGACTCACATTACATAACAGCTCAGTATTCTTTTCTTTGTTTCTAACAAGATTTTCCTGTTTCTTGTTAATACTTTGTTTAGGTTTTGAAAGGCAAAGAAAAAGAGAAATCTCATTATTTACTTAACACTGAACCTCCCTGCTTCACAATTTTCTGCAAAAAAGACAGAAAATACTCTAAGCATTATACAAAAGAAACAATCTGTATTAAATAGAATATATTTCAGCACAAGAGATAATACTTTAAAAAATAAAATATTTAATATGCATTTCAAATAATAAAATGATTGGATGAGATTTATACACATGTATATTTCCTAACTTTATTAAGAACTGAAATACAGCCATTATCATAAGGAATACAGGGTGGAAAGGATGTATCGTTGTTTAAATTATGCAAAAATAAAAATAACACCAACATCTCTTTTTAACAGATATATTTATCAAAATTACACAAAAATACTTTGAAATACTAAGGAGTAAATGTATTCTATAAAAGTCACCACTGGCTTTAACCATGGCCACTATATGAATTCAGAATCTCCTGCATATCTTCTAGACAGTTTCCTTGTTTAAGTTGTTGAATGCAGCCATAATCTTAGTCTGACAATCATGATTTTGTTCTGCTTGTGCAACAAAGTACAGAGTTCTATTGCTCTATATACTCTTAACTAATTATAAACAATGATTATCATGAAGAGGACATGTGCAAAGTGGGAACAACGGATTATCATGAAGAGGACATGTGCAAAATGGGAACAACGGATTATCATGAAGAGGACATGTGCAAAATGGGAACAACGGATTATCATGAAGAGGACATGTGCAAAATGGGAACAACGGATTATCATGAAGAGGACATGCAAAATGGGAACAACGGATTATCATGAAGAGGACATGTGCAAAATGGGAACAACGGATTATCATGAAGAGGATATGTGCCAAAATTGAAACAAGGATTATCATAAAGAAGACATATTGAGATTATCATGAATAAGATATATTAAATAGGAATTGAGATTATCATGAACAGGATATATTAAATAGGGACGGGCATCATCATGAACAGGATATATTAAATAGGGACGGGCATCATCATGAACAGGATATATTCATATTCATTATGCTTTTATTTAAACTGTAATTATGGTTATGAGCTGGAAGTTAATTTTTTTCCATTAGACAAAATCAATGTTAGTTGCTAATTGCAAATGCATGTAATGTATAATTGTAATAACTTTCACTTAATAGAATATTCAAGTCAAGATTGAATTAGAAAGGAAACTATTCACTTCTGCAGACAAGGGCATTGTCCTTGTAAACAAAGACATTCAATTTTCACAACTTTTTCTACATCTTCAGGTAAAGTTTACAATGTTTTCTCTTTAACCTGAGGGCGTAATTCAGAAGATAAAAAAACAGATTTGATGCCATATAAGACCTTCTCACCACCATTTAAGTCGAGAACATTATTAAATACAACTACTCACTTCAATATATAAGACATGTGAAGATACTAATTTAAACATTTTTATGTTAAAAATAAATTTTTGCAATAAAACATGGGATCTGAATGTTTGCCTAAGTTATATATATAACATGAATTCATCATAAAAATTCAGGATTTGGAATTAGTAAGTACAGAGTTTCCCAAACTATTGGCTGCAACCCACTGGTGGGTTACTAGTGGAATGTTAGTGGGTCATTAAAAGTTGTACTAGAATTACACATTAGCTTTGTTTAAATGCTATCTGTTGAGATAGTTCAAGACAAGCTTTCATTGCCAGGCTGTTCTTGTATCAGGTAGTATGTTGTTTTGATGGGCTTAACAAATCAGGGTTGGTCATGCCCTGAATTTAATCATTCATCATCGTAAAAAGGAAATCACTTTTCATCTATTCATACATTACTTTAGTTATAGTATTGGTTTTATCAGTTGATTGCAGAATTTTAATTTTAATTATGGATGTTTGTTTTTTTAATATTTTTAGGTATCCTTTGATTATATGTAGATATAATGTACCCCTAGCTCCTACACCTTTGCTATTTCAATCAAAAGTTGCAATTCTGTGACCAAAGGTTAGATATCTACTTACAAGAATATCTAGAAATTTAAAAAAACTATAGATATCGATAATTAAAAGTTAAAATTTTTTCTTAATAAATTTGAGTGGGCCGCCATAAGCTGTGGTTATGAATAGTGGGTCACGATTCTAAAAAGTTTGGGAACCCTTGCCTTAGCATATGGATCAGTTATAACAAATTTAGCATAAAAAGTAAGAAAATTGAATGTAGAATAGGCTGCACTAGAGATGTTTTTTTTCAGGGTTTTTTTTAACAACTTGCGATGTTGGGTGAAACTAAAATATTAACCTCAAAATTTAAGTTATGTATTTAAATAAACTCATTAGATCAAGACTTTCATATGGATGTCATGCCTAGTACTAAATTCATTCAGGAATATCTAAACTGCATATAACTGCTTTCTTAGATCAATGGTTATTATTTTAAAAAATGAAACCTGTAGGTCTTAGTGAAAACTATTCTTCTTCAAAACTTATAAATTAGTAGTACAGAATCAAAAACAAAGAACTGTTTTTATTTTGTTTTTTTTAATCATCTCACCCCAAGCAAGGCATTCCACTGCCACTATTGCGCATGGGGCTACATAGGGGAAGGTAAAGAGAAGGAGTGGTTAGACATAGGGAATGTCAGGAGGAAGGTGACAGCTGAGTAAGGATAGCGAGGATGAGGGTTAGGCAGATGGGAAGAGTGCTTGATAGAATGGGAGCAGGTTAGTGTGTTAGGAGGTGTCTATTGACCTTACATTTAAACTCCTGGAGATTGTAGCCGTCGGGGGAAACAATCGTTTGGAAGAGAATTCCACAGTCGTATCAAACAACAGAAACCACATCACTTGAGAATTTTCAACAGCTAAAATGAATATCACATATAACTCAAAGAGAAAAAAAATGATATAATCAAGATGTTGGCATTCCACACTACTTCAAACAAAAGGTTAGGAAGGAAATCCCCATCACTACTGCAAAGAGCTATAACAGTTAGTGGAGATAAAGAACTTTTTTTCTCATAAAATTGTTTTATGAGAAAGATTTTATAAATTTCTACTGAAAGCAGGACTAGCTGCTATCAATAAGTGCTGAATGTTTCCTTATAAGAAAACAGCTAATACTACCATCTCTCATCTTATATATATATATATATATATATATATATATATATATATATTTTCTCCTGACTCTCAAATATCTCCAATTTTTTTCATTTTTAATGGGAAGTTGAAATGTCAGATAAACTTATATTTATCAAGCTACTATAGTGTACCTGTTCTAGAATGTTAGAAGGATGAAAAGTTAATACCCCCACCACACCAAAAAATAATTAAGTTTCACCATTTGCTTAAATTTTGGAAAGTGGCTTGAGGTTGAAAATTGGCACCACCCAACCTTTATCTAACCATAATATCAAATACATATAGGTTCTTGCATGCCATCAAACACAGTACTTATAAAATAGTTATTTAGAGATGGAGTGGAGGGGCAATTATGTGTCTGTGTGTGTGTGTGTGTAAGAAATTAAAGGATATCATATTTAATCGGACATATCAGCAAAGACTAAATTGAATCTAGGTGGATATGAGAAAATCAAGATGCTGACATTACACACTACAAGTAAAAGGTTAAGAATGACCCCTTATTAATATTTCAAAAAACCATTTTTTCCTGAAAACTGTTTTAAGAAAAAATATTTTCTAAATTTCAAATGAAAGCAGGACTGGCTGCTTGGTCAATTAGTGTCAAGTATTTTCTTCTAAGAAAATGACTAATATTGTAGTAAATCTTCATAAACACACGCTTGTTTAAAGACCATGACAAAGAATATTTTTTACTTAATTATTCCTCTTTTCTTATGAGTGGACATAATGCAGAAATTAGTTACATATGCATAAAAATTGATTAAAAAATTGCTTTTGTCTATTACTTTAGCCATTATAAATTGCTCATGTCTATTACTGCGGCCATTATCTATCTAAACTTATTTATAAATGGAACTTTGTCTGTGTTGTGTGTGTGTCCGTTACCTATAGACTCTGAAACGGCCAAACCGATTTTTTTGAAAATTTACACAGTTGTACTATAAGCATCTGTGAGTGTTCTTAGCTAGGTTTTGTGTCAAGGTACCCCCAATAAATATCAAAAATCAATAATCGAAAAAATCAGGTTATAGAAGGAGTGGTCTGATTTTAATCAAATTTGATAAAGACAAAGACATAAGAAACAATATTCAGAAGTTTCAAGGTTACAGTTCTTATATTAGTGCAGAAAATCAATACATATATATATATATATATATATATATATATATAAAATGCAAGATGTTTGTGTGTGTATCTGTTTATCTGTCTGTATGTTTTCAGCTCTTTTATTTTAGTTTTTACTTCGGGTTTGGTTCTAAGTAGGTATAATTGTAGTTCTTAGTCTCAGCCATAATATCATTTACTCAGAGGACTTATTTAGCCTTCAAAATTCAGTTTACGACAAAAAAACTTATTTGATATCAATACCAGGAAATCAAAATTTGACTTGCATCCATACATTTTTCTTTCAGTCTACGGTTTCGCTTTAACTGGAAACAACTATTGCTTTGTAGTCTTTTGTGCAAACGTCCAAAGAGTCTGAGCTCCAGGGCCATAAATTAGTTTTAAAGCTTTCATTACACCTGAGCAATGCCGGGCTATACTGCTAGTAAATTAAAATCCAAGACTTAGGAGCAAAAATCTGTGAACATCAAGTTTATTTTTGTTTTTAAATTTCAATGTTGGCTTTATGTCACAATGATATAACACAACTGTCAGCATATAAGAGGTGTCCTTCCCTGGGCATAAAGAATCAATCAATTGCTAACCACATACAAAGTCTCAGTATAATTAAGGTTATCAAATTCAGTTTTGGTTCCTTTATTTTAATAATGATGCCTTCCAGAATATTTAGATGTTTTATTTTCTTTTGAAGTTGACATGACAATTACCAAACTTAAATCCTGACAGCTTTCTAGTTAATCAAATATTTTTTTCAAATATAAAAGATATCAAATAACTTTCAAGAACATAAAATTGAAAAAGGTGCATAATTTGTTACAAGTGAAACACGTCAATATAAATAATTACCTTGAAATTCTTTATCAGTCACTAAATAAAGCTGGAAATTCTTCTGTGGTATACAGTGTTAATAAGCCTGTTCTGATATCACTTTACATGGGGTTACAGGAATTGGTTGCTTTATCATAATGGTTAGCAAGATGATCTTGCATTTCATTACTACTGAGTAGTGATTTCTTTTTTCTTTTTTACTCTATACAAGGCCCAAGAGCCACTCAAGGTAAATGGTTACTGAAAGTGTTTGATGAGTAACAAGCACAGTTTATGGAGATATATGGGAAAGATAACAGTTAAACCTAAATATGAACAGGTTAAGATTGTAGCGGTTGAGAAAGCATCTTCTTGAGAGTTCATTTCACAAGATAGCGGTTCATAGAAAGAAACTGTTTTAACAGAATATATTCTCCTTAATCGAATACAAAGAGAGTGGAGATTTGATACAGTGTATATGAGGGTTATAGCCGCAATGGTCAGAACTGGTGGAACTAAGAAATGTACACTACTGGCCATAATTATTAGGCCACCCCGGTTTTTAAAAAAGATGATGTATTTCATACTACTTTTAGTATTTCTTGCCAAATGGATAATTCTAAATGAAAACAGCACAATAACATATGCATCAAATGAACTGTACTGGTGTCCAGTTTTTGTGCTCTTCCCCATACTAGTCTCTTTTTCTTATTGACTGACCACAGCAAAGGCTTCCTGGCTGCCTTGTAAAATTTTGCAAAGTTATAACAAAAGAACCATTCTATTTTCATTTAGAATTATTCACTTGGCAATAAATACTAAAAATAGTATGAAATACAACATTTCTTTAAAAAAACTTGGGTGGCCTAATAATTATGGCCGCAGTGTATATATATATATATATATATATATATATATATATAAAGGGTGCGATAGGTAAATTGTCGCTATTTGCCTTCTCAAATTTTGCAAAGTAATAATAAAAGAACCATTCTCTTTTCATTTAGAATTATTCACTTGGCAATAAATACTAAAAATAGTATGAAATACATCATTTTTTTTTTTTTAAAAACTGGGGTAGCCAAATAATTATGGCCGGCAGTATATATATATATATATATATATATATATATATATATATAAAGGGTGCGATAGGTAAATTGTCGCTATTTGCCTTCTCAAATTTTGCAAAGTAATAATAAAAGAACCATTCTCTTTTCATTTAGAATTATTCACTTGGCAATAATACTAAAAATAGTATGAAATACATCATTTTTTTAAAAAAAAAAACTGGGGTGGCCTAATAATTATGGCAGGGAGTGTAACTTATCTGAACATTTTCCATGGAAATAGCACAAGAGTAGTGAGATGTTTGCAATGCTTTAGCTGTTGGAAAGAAGTTGTAGGGTGGAATATAATTCATCACCCACAGGGCTGCCTGTGAAAACTGGGTAGCCCCAGACAAGGTATGGCAGCAGTATCCCACTTTTGGCCTGATCTTGCTCTTGTAATCATAATCAGTCACATGACTACTTCAATCATCGGGTAGACCTAAGGGCAGACAAAACAGACAACCTCCTCCAGAATGAGCCGTTGGCAGTGGCTCTCAGAAGTTCTGGCATTGTCATGTCTATCTATTCTTTGATGTTGTCTGACTAGATTTTATGAAGCCATATTTGCTTGCATCCACCTTCAACAGTGTCTTGCATGATGATCTTGCAAAGGCTTTTATGCCTCGTGACATGGCCAAACCTTAAGAGAACACTTGTTCATTGTGATAGAAGAAAATTCAGGGTCTTCTCAGTGACAATGGAACAGTTACTAGTTTGGTTTTAGAGGTATTAAATGTGAACAGATAGTTCAATTCTCACTGGTTTTCCCCCCATATATCAAACCTTGTGCCAAAACTGAGTATATAACTTATAATTTGCTACTAATGGTTATAACAATGTCTCTTGACTGACTTCAATGGTACTCTAATGACCACTTTCAGAACTCTTTCAAGGGTGTCTTATTTACTCCAGAATATCCCTCCTACTGAGATCTTTTTTATTTTCTAAAAATTCAATATAAAAGTATTTCACATATGCAAATATATAAAATTATAGAAATTTTTTTAAAAAAGCTTGTTTACATAAAATCAATAAATGCAAACACTTCTTAAAAAAGGTCACATGTAAATGTTTAAAAACCACAAGTCCAAAGGAGAAAAATAAAATTAGTAACTTTGGCTCACACCCTGAGGAAAGCAAGAGTTTTTAATCAACTAATTTATTCTTAAGTACTTCCACTCACAAGACAAGTATGTTGTTAACTGTTGATATTATTATTTTTGCAATATTTAACTATCACATTTATTTAAATGCAATAGTGATATTTTTGTTTGTTTTTTTATTTTTAAATTTAGTACTTTCAATTTAATTATTTCATAAGTGAGCCCGTGCCGTCAAAAATGACAGGAACATTTTTATATTGATATACCATCTAAAATGATGGCAACATATATATTGACGTACCAACTATTGCTACTATTGAGTATCTTACATTAAGACATCAGAAAAAAATCAATAAAATAATCCAAACCCTTGAGCATGACAGGAGGGAAATTATATCTAAATCTAAACTTATTTTATAAATGGAACTTTGTCTGTGTGTGTGTGTGTGTGTGTGTGTGTGTGTGTGTGTGTGTCTGTGTGTCCATTACCTATAGACTCCGAAACAGCTGAACCGATTTTCTTGAAAATTTACACAGTTGTACAATAAGTATCTGTGAGTGTTCTTAGCTAGGTTTTGTGTCAAGGTAGCCCCAATAAATATCGAAAATCAAAAGAATCAGGTTATAGAAGGAGTGGTCCGATTTTAATCAAATTTGATATACTCATAGACAAAGACATAAAAAAACGATATTCAGAAGTTTCATGGTTGCAGTTCTTACAATAGTGCAGAAAACTGATTTTTTATATATATATATATATATATATATATATAAAAGGCAAAATGTTTGTGTGCATGTGTGTATCTGTCTGTATGTCCTTTATACAAATCCACAATTTTTATCAGATTTTCACCAAACTTCAAAATTTGACTTACATCTATTCATTTTTCTTTCAATCTATGGTTCCACTTTAACAGAAAATAACTGTTGCTTTTTAGTCATTCGTGCCAACATCCAAAGAGTCTGAGCTCCAGGACCATGAATTAGTTTTAAAGCTTTCATTACACCCGAGCAACGCCAGGGCTATACTGCTAGTATATATATATATTATATATATATATATTCTTCACTACTCAACCACATAATTATTGAAAAACAAATAAAATAATAAGTCACTGATAAAGTGCGAACTAGTGTCAAGAGCTTTAATAACTGGTAGTAAAGAGCATGAATTGAGCTGACACGGTCTCACTATTGTTTCTTTCTTCATGATCATGAGATTATTCATATATATATATATATATATATATTCACCATTGGTGGCCACAATCTGAACAATATACAATACGCAGATGATATAGTGCTGATAGCAGACATGGAAAGAAAACTGCAAGACTTCCTAGAGAAAGTAACTAAAGAAAGCGAAAAGAAAGGACTATGTATAAACTACAAGAAAACTGAATGCATGGTCACCAGTACAAAGAGGAACCCAAGATGGCAATATTAAAATCAAGCAGGTGCAGAAATTTAAATACCTGAAAAGTGTTCTAATGGAGGACAGGAAGTGCAACACTGAGAAAGGTATACTGGCATGGTCAAGGATGCATTCCAAAAAGCTGAATAGAGTATTCAGAGACAGGAAAATTTCATTGAAAAACAAAGAAGAGAGTACTGGATTGTTATATGATGTCTAACCTTGAATATGGCAGCGAACAATTTCATCAAAGATGGAAAAAAGACTTGAAACAACCAAAATGTGGTTGTACAGAAGGATGCTGAGGATACCACAGACCAAAAATGTGAGCAACAAGATTTTGGAAAGGATGGAAACTAAAGAAAACTAATACTTTACATCAGGAAGGGATAGCAGAAATTTCTGGGTCATGTAATGAGGGCTTGGAGAATTTGATACTCACAGGGCAGATAGAAAGAGGGACAGAGTAAAGCAATGCATGATATACTTGATGGGCTTGAGCAAATAGATGGCAAAGTAGGGTTTGGGAGGAGTAACAAGATGAAGTGTGTTAAGAGCTACAAGGGATAGGGAGAGGTGGAGGGCCATGATTGCCTACCTCATGAAGAGACATGACACAAAGAAGAAATCTACCTTTGGTGAGTAAAAAAACAAAAAAAAAAATATGCTACAGTTTGAATTTTTAAGGACACAAAACAGGAAACAGCAAGTTATTTCCTGAAAGCATAAAAGTTCCAAATATAAAAAAACTAATAATAATAATAATAATAATATAGATATAAAAGTTAGAAACTGCAGTTTATTATCAACATTATTATTGCAAAGTTTTGAATTTCTATATATATTTTATTACAATAACTTAGAATATCTACACTATTATCAGTTCTTAGGCATGTAAATAAAATTTTATATTCAGTCAGTTCAGTGCCATACGTGATACACACTTTGGCAATAATGTCTCGAAAGAGACATGACTGACTGAGCAGAAGGTTATCCCGCAGTGGGTTGCCATTACTTTCTTTGGTAGACTGGTTGCCAGCCAAGGCTAGAGAACCCAATCTGTCCTGTTATTTAACCCATAACTGGAGGGAAGAGACAGATGATTAATACCTTTTCCCAAGGGTATGTGTGCATAAGTGAATGCAAGAAACTCAAATGGTATTCGAACTCGGCTCCCCGATTTCTCGTTGCAAGCCAATAACCACTGCACTACAACACTGATTTATTCAGACTAGTATCTTCATCTTGGTTGTTATAGTCTTATCATTTCAGCTGGTTTTTAGATGAGGAATTATCATTATTATACATTGATCTACTCAGACTAGTATCCTCATCTTGGTTGTTAATAATCCAAACATTTTGGCAGTTTCTTAGATGAGAAATTATCATTATTATATATTAATCTATTCAGACTAGTATCTTTATCTTGGTTGTTATAGTCCAAACATTTCAGCTGTTTCTTAGATGTGGAATTATCATAATCATATATTGATCTATTCAGGCTAGTATCCTCATATTTGTTGTTAAAGTCTGAACATTTCAGCTGTTTCTCAAATGAGGAATTATCGTTATTATATATTCATCTATTCAGACTAGTATCCTCATCTTGGTTGTTTTTGTCCCAACATTTCAACTGTTCCTTAGATGAGGAATTATCATTATTATACATTGATTTATTCAAACTAGTATTGTCATCATGATCACTATAGACACAACATAGTCCTTGCAAAGATTCTGAACCAGATTATACGAATTTCACTCCCTAACCCCATGGACTTCAACTTATTACCAGTACAACACTTAAGGCATTGTCCCTAAGGAGAATCAGATGGTCAAATTTTTAAGTCATAAACCTAATGTCTGTTCTTTTATAATCAGCTGAAAATATAACCAATTTTGTTTTTCTTCTCTTTCATTAAAGTTTCATTTTATGTCTTTTTTTCTTTTTTTTTTTTTTCCAATATTTCTTCTCTTTATTGACTTGACACCAAACTTTTCATGTACTTTCCTTTAATTCTGGTCATTTCTCTGCTTAAGAGACTTGCATACATAAATGGTTATTAGCAAAACTGTCATAATTAAAGTTAAATAAGTTTTTAAATTATTTTAAAAGTTATTTATTTTGTATGTCATAAAATTTATTAAATTTTTAAAAATACACAAATAAAAAAGGTCATCATCACTTATTTGCTTACTTCCCTTTACTATCAAGATGCAATAGCTAAGATGGCTACTCCTTTCAGAGTAAAAAATGGATTTATTGAAAAAACATCGTAATTATAAAAGAAATTAAAAAACTTATTTTGTAAAAAAAAACACAAATACCCTATCTTAAGTTTATGAACAAAATCCAAGGAATCTGCAATTTTAACAGTCCAGACTTGGTATTAATCACTTTCTCACTGTCATAATGTATCTTACATGTGTCTTTTCTACAAATATTTTTTTCTGGTAAATTTTCCTCTTTGGTACACCGACCATGAATTAACTATATTGGTCATCATTTTACTGTTAAAATTGCTAAATATAATGACAAGTTCTATTCTAATAGCTCCTTCTCTTGCACTTCTCACCTATAGAACTCTCTTTCAGCTTCTTGCTTTCCTATCAATTACAAGAATTTAATTGCAATTTCAGTTGTCATTGCCTCCTTTTTATTGTCTCTTCTCTTCATTGTTTTTTTCAGTTTCTTTCACTCTCTTTTCTTTCATTCTTAGTTACCTTAGTGTCTTTATCACCTTGCTTGGCATGAAATGATTTAAAAAAAAAAAAAACAAATTGGAAAAGGACAAAAGTTTTTTTTAATTTAATTTTTAAAGCAAAATATACAAATTAATTACAAGAACTTCCAAGTTGTTCAAGGTCTAAAACACATGCAAAAAGATGTAAATGGAAAAAAAAAAAAAAAAAAAAAACTGCAATTATCTGATGTCACAGCTTTTTGTAATATTTGCACAAAAACAGACAACCTTCATATATTTCATTTTCGGGGTTCCAAGCTTTGGTTTTGATGTTAGAGATTTGATTTGACTTGAGGCCAAGTCACATGCATGCATTTGCTAATTTATATAGAATTTGTCACTGTCAGAAATTGTTTGCATTAAATTTCTCTTTAAATCTATTAAATAAAAAAGAAAATTAAATAAAAAGAAAAACTTAAATTAAATCCCTTTAGATTTGTGATACTGAAGAGATGAAACAAAAACAAAAAAGTTAGAAAAAACATACACTTAATCTAAAATCTTCCATCATCTTAATTCTTCCTCTCTCTTTAACAGCATATTTTTCTCATATTCTCAAACACTCTATAACCCCTTGCATCTTAGTGGCTTTATTGCCTTGTCTTGCTTGGGGTGAAATGATTAAAAGAAAAAAACCTTCAGTGTTATATATTAGATTTACATGTTATTTCACAGGTAGAATGAGGTGATTAGCTTGAGGATTAAAAAGTGTTTACCTCAGCAGGTGTGACCCAGCAAAACCATTAATCCAGATTCATGCAGACCCTCATAATGCTAGATTAGTGAAAGCAATTAAAATAATGGGCATATGAATAAATGCAAAAAAGAAAATAATAGGGTTACAAAATCTCTTAAAAAAAATAAAGACATTTAATGCAAGGATAGTTAATTAAAGTTGAGAATTAAAATAAGCTTTACCGGATTTACGTTCATTTTGATATATTTTTGTTGTATTTGTCAGATTGCTTCTAGAAATATGCAATAATTAAATGCTCAATAAAAAAAATTTTAAAAAAGTAAGCACAATTGCTTTTTTTTTTTACTCTATTCATGCTGTTATGTCAACGAAAAAATACTTGCATGAACAAGAAATTATTTTCTTCTTTTTTTTTAATTAAAAATCAAATGTTATTTACATTGCTTGGATTATTGTCTTCATCTTTAATACCATAATCATATTCAAGATGTTTTGGCTGTTGTATGCTCCGGCCTTCTTCAGGTGATTACAATTTTTGAACACAACCCTTTATTTCGATCAATGGGGTATATTGTTCTTGTTCCATGAGCTATGCCACTTCCAGATGGTTTTAGTCAAAGTTAAGACTTAAAACAAGAACTACTTATTTACATTTTGATATATATTTTGTTATATTTGACATTCAACTGTTTTCCTTTGGTTCACATGCCTTCAATATGTCCTGTGAGTGTCAAATTATTCAAGCCTTCTTTCCTCATTATGTGAGATTTCAACTATCTCTTTCTAATGTTTGTTTCCATTTTCTCTAAAGCTTCATCATTGCCCACATATTTATGTTGCTTCATGTCTCTTCTTTATCTCTGAAGAGATTGTCCAGCATTCACTGCCACATAGGAGGACTCACATTACATAACAGCTCAGTACTCTTTTCTTTGTTTCTAACAAGATTTTCCTGTTCCTTGTTAATACTTTGCTTACGTTTTGAAAGGTAAAGAAAAAGGGAAATCTCATTATTTACTTAACACTGAATCTCCCTGCTTCACAATTTTCTGTAAGGAAAGACACAAAATGATCTAATTTACTTTTTTGTTACTTTTAGCACTGAGAGGCTACAAACTTACTGAAAATTAATTAATTTGGGACTTCATCCGAATTAAAACCCTGAATCTACACAAAGCATAGATATATCTCAAACTCTCTTGTTTTCCAATATTTTGATTTTGCAACAAAATAATGACAGGTAGGCTTTATTAAAAATTCCTTTCCTCCAAAAATGTTTCCAGTTTTCAAATATTAAAAAAAATTAATCAATATATAGCTTTTGAGCTCTGCTTAATAAATTATTAGATAGTATAAAAATTATTTCCTTTTTGCAGACTTTTTACATTAAAGATTATTTCATATACACATCTAAAAACTGTTTATGACTCGCATCCAATATTAATAATATTATCTATTGTAGAACATAAAACACAATGTTACTGTATTATTTATTAATCATGCAACCTGATCTACATTTGTGGTAAGCTTACAGCCATAGCATGATGAAATGCTGGTTCTTGCATAATCACTGAAGTTAAGCAATGCCAAGAAATCAGGGAGCAGCATTTGAGTTTGGTTCATTCAGTCAGTCAGTTAAGTACCATACGTGATACACGCTTGGGCGATCATGTCTCGAAAGAGACATAACTGACTGGGCAGAAGATTATCCCGCAGTAGGTTGCCATTGCTTTCTGCGGTAGACTGGTTGCCGACCAAGGCTACAGAACCCAATCTGCCCTGTTATTTAACCCATAACTGGAAGGAATAGACGGATTAATACCTTTCCCAAGGGTATTTGCGCGTAAGTAAATGCAAGGAATTCAACTGGAATTCGAATTCGGTTCACTGGTTTCTCGTTCCGAGCCGATATCCACTGCCCCACAACGCACATTCATTACATTCACTTATACACAAATATTGTTGGGAAAGGTATAAGTCCACCTCTTCTCCTCCAGCTATGGGTTAATTAGTAGGAACTCTATCAGTAAATCATTATCATCACCCAAAATTCTTACATTCCAAGAATATTTTCTAGCTTTAAATAACCTGCAAAAAATTGATAAGCTGCAAAAAAAAGCTGATATTATAAAATAATATCCTAATATGGTAACAGTAGGCATTAATGTCAAGAAGTAAATATCCCATTAATAAATAGGGGAGATCAGGCTACTAATAAATTGATTTTTATTTTTCCTTAGTTTTCTTGGAAATTTTTTATTTTAATGATTTAAAAAGCAGAAATTTTTAAATTTTAAATTTATAGATCAATTTTTAAAATAGAATTAACTGCTTAATTAAAATCATAGATGACAAAAAAGTGCTTTTGCAAAATGACTCCAATGTAGCTGCCATTATTTCAGAGCACAGCTTTATATATTGTCTCAACTTCAGATGTTATAGACATGTTACAATTCTTGCAATTTTAAGGCATTATTTTAGATTGGGCCTTAAAGATACCAAACATACAGAATACAGGAAGTGAAAAGAAATGAAACAATAACCATATGATGCGAAACCTTTTAAGGATAGTAACTAAATAAAGCAGAGAAATGGATGAATACCAGTTATTGATCATAATGCTTTAAAATGTAAAGAAGAACACAGTGTGCAGAACATTCGCTTTCTGGTCATGCAAACCCGGGTTGAAATCTCACCATGGTCAATTTATCATGAAGGTAACTTCTTCATGCTATCAGTCAGAAGAAGGCGATCCTAGCATGTGGTACATTTGGAAAGTACCTGAAAAACCATACTATGAGTTGACTCAAGCCTTGTGAGTGAAATTGGGTAGACGGGACCATTTGGAAGCCATTGGTGGCTTGGAAGAAGTTTTGAGCCTTAGTTGACAATTTTCCTTGAGATGGTGTCTCATATATAAAAACACCTAGATGTAGGGCCAGCAATTCATGTCTGTATTAGCCATTGGAAAAAAAGTCCATGACAACCATTTACAGCACCGGAGTCTGATTACAATAATGCCTGACGATGTTGTATGGGGTGGGATTGTCAATGGATTTTCGACTAACCAATGGGTGGTCAAAGGATGATGATAAAAGAAACTGACCAAATGAAAACATTCAGGTGAGTAAGAATCATTGAAAGTTATCATACTAAAGTTTTTCTTATCTGAATCCATCTTGAACATATACAAATCTACCATTCGCCCGTGCATTGAATACTGCTGTCACATCTGGTCGAGTGCCCTTGCTATTCATTTCGGGATTCTTAACAAAATCCAATGGAGAATCTGCAATGTAGTTGATCCCAACCTGGTAGCTCAACTCCAGTCACTTTCTCAACATCATGTGGTTTCCCTCTGTCTCTTCTACAAAATACTTTCACAGCTTCTGCTTCAATGAGCTTAGCTCCCTGATGCCCCCTCTGCATAAATTTGGTCGAGCTACTTTGTAGTACAGTGGATATCGGCTCGGAACGAGAAATTGGGGAACCGAGTTCGAATTCCAATTGAATCCATTGTATTCACTTAAGCACAAATACTCTTGGGAAAGGTATTAATCCGTCTCTTCCTTCCAGTTATGGGTTAAATAACAGGACAGATTGGGTTCTATAGCCTTGGTCGGCAACCAGTTTACCACAGAAAGCAATGGCAACCTACTGCGGGATAATCTTCTGCCCAGTCAGTCATGTCTCTTTCGAGACATGATCGCCCAAGCGTGTATCATGTATGGCACTTAACTGACTGACTAGACTAGTGACTAGGTGCCACTCTTTTACAGTGAAACCAATCAAATGTAACTGCAACTTCTACTCTAGAAGCTTCTTTGCTTGCACTTCCTGCCTGTGGAATTCCCTTCCATATTCTTAGTTCCCTGATAGCTACAACCTCCAAGAATTTAAATGCAATGTCAATTGCCATCTCTTATCTCCTTGACACACATCCTTTCCCTGACAACCCTTGTATCATGTTCTTCTTCCTTTCCACTCCACTCTCATGCAGCCCTCTTCACACCTGTATTCTCATCCTTCTCTTACTCATTCTCTTACATTCCTGTAACTTGTTCCTCTTTCTCATCACTCACTTCTTATGTAATTCCCTGCACACCAGTGGCACTTCTGCCTTGCTTGGGGTGAAATGATAAAAAAAAATATAGACCATTATATAAGCCAACACAGTACCAATTGCAACACTGACCCTCCCTGATTTTCTCAAAGGTAAAGAAAAAAATCTAGAAATATCCACCATTCAAAGAAAAAATACCAGTTGAGAATGTGCCACTCAACTCCCATGTATCATCCTGTTCAGAGAACTCACCAGCGGCAAGAGGCTAAGCTGAGGGCCAAAACAATACTTCAAGGATCAGTTGTAATCCTCCCTGATACAGGCCAACATTGAATTGGAGACCTGGGAAACTGTAGCTGCAAATTGGCTTTCCCAGCATAGGTCCATCCAAAGGGTTGCCAAGACTTTCAAATCCAACAGTCAACATGCTATCAGGAGGGCCCAAATCACCTGGCTGTATACACCACTCACTCTTCTATGACTCCTGCTCATGACCCTTCAAGAGTAGGCTAGGGCTTCATAACCATCACTGCCATCAGAGGGGAATAAGGAGAGAAGATGATCCTGATTTTTGGATGTGAGCAGGTGTTGACTATGACTAGTTGAAAATTCATATTAGCTTGATCAACTATCCAGATAAAAACTGGGTTCTTAGGGAGGATCATGAATGTCCTTCCCAGTGACTCATCACAGTGCAAGGAAGACAGATAAAACTCCCTTCAAAAAATTACCTACAATGTTGTAGTTTTGACCTATACAATGAAGTTATAGATCAAAACTTAGTTTACAGTTAACATTTCCACATTAGAGCTGGTCAGCACACTGATTAGATTCAAGTGTGACCCTAGCCAGAAAAAGTCTCTAGGGTCTGAAAGCTGCTCACAGCAAAGTCCAGTAAACTGTAAATCACTGAGCAAATGACTTCCTGTGTCAGATAACATCCAAAAGGCTTTAGACACTAGCAACATCCGAATCATGTACAAAGACATTAAACAAACAACTGGCAAAACAACAAAGAAGTCTGCTCCTCTGAAATCAAAGATATATTAATTACAAAGACAAATAAATGGGATGGTGAGTAGAGCACTAACTTGAGCTTTACTCAAGATGACATACCACCAAAAATCATCAAATGTGATAAACCAGACCTACTGAAACCATTGCATGGTTTCCTGAGCCTCTGCTGAAAAGTTCAGTTTCTCAATGCCAAAATAATTTCCCTGAATAAAAAATAATTATCCTCTACTATAATAAAGAACAGTGTGTGTGTGTATATATATATATATATATATATATATATATTTTAATCATATCACCCCTAGCAAGGCAGTAACGCCACTGATGTGCAGGTGGCTACATAAAAGTGAAAAGATTGGAAAAAAAAGAAAGCCGGAAACCACATCATAAACAGGGAACAAGGGATGAGCCTCTACACCTGTTCAATAGACATGGGTGGAGTGTGAACCGGGCGATAGTTCAGTCTATCTACTCCAATTGAAAAAAAAAGAAAAAAGAAAAAGAAAACAGTGAGAAGATTGGAAAAAAGAAAGCCGGAAATCACATCCTAAACAGGGAACAGGGGATGAGCCTCTACACCTGTTCAATAGACATGGGTGGAGTGTGTGTGTGTATATATATATATATATATATATATATATTTCTGTCCTGTCATGCCTCATTGGATTATTTTTTTCTTATGTCTTAATATAAGATACTCAATAGTAGGTACAAGCTCAAACTTGCTTAACTTTGGTGATCATACAGGAAACAGTGTCTCAACATGATGTAGCTGTGAGCTGAATCCTATTTTGAATTAACTTAAAATTTTTCAGCATCCATTGTACAGTCAGTGTCATATGATTAAATGTATTGCTGTCAACAATGTCACATAAAAAATTAATCCAAAATTTACTGATTTGAAATTACAATTTTTAATTCATTCTCAATAGTGTTTGGAAATGATTAATTCCAATAACAATAACAAGAGTAGTCAAAGATCGCAAACCTCCATCAAAGCAATATCAATATCATCTTAACGATTAGCAAGAGATGATTATTAAAATGAGAATAACTGCAATGAACTTGACTGCTCATTTTTTGGGGTTTTTAGATAATAAATATTAAATTTATATCATAAATGACAATATTTTAATGGAAGAAAAAAGTGTATTCATAAAATGTAATGATGTAAAGTAATATAGACGAGGAGGTAATTCAGTATTTGACATGTGAAACTAAAAAATATTAGTAAAAAAAAACAACAGAACAATCCAGAAAAGGATCACACCTAAAATCTAATCAGTTTGTGCAATCATGAGGCCAACCATCCCTGAAAGTTTCATCCAAATCCACCCAGCATGTCTTGAGATATCTTGACCATGGACAGACAGACGGACAAATATGATCAAATATAATATTTCTGTCTTAAGACAGAGTCAACAAGTAGTTTATTCTAACTTTTAATCTTTGCTGAGAAATTTATTTTTTCACCAACAATGTTCTCATGTAAGTAGGTGATGACAGCCAATTTTCATTCGTAATTGAAAATGACCTTTCTTGCTAACAAGGATGAATGCCTTTGAGAGATCAATGAAGGTGATGTATAGCGACATCTGTTGTTTACATCAATTCTCTTAGAGAGAAGATTTCAGGGATATGGTTGCTCCTAGAATTAGCAAAAAAAAAAAAATTTACACTAAAATTATACCAATGAATAACTCGTCCAAAACATTATGATATGTACTGAGGAGAGGAGTACCAAAAATATCTCAACCTAACCAACAAGCCCTTTAAAAATAAACAAATATTAATTCTGATGTTTGGTCATTTGGTCTGATTTGTAGAAGTTGGTCAAGTCAATACTTTTTCGTTATTCTTTCACCTAATTTTAATAATCTCAAGTAGGATATATTTGCTGTGTGACTAGACGAAGATATTGTCAAGACATTCAAGTCTTTATTTTTCATTTTTATGCCACAGATAAAAATCAAACCTACCATCTGACATGTATTGATGCACTGTGTGCATTGAAGAATGTTGCTATAAAGTCCGTTTTCCTGATATGCTAATAAACTGACCAACACTGAAAATGAATTAAGGAAACCAAGTGTCAGGGCCAAACAAAGAAGACCTCGAAAGATATACATCAAATAATTTATAAAGCTAGTTGTTAACGGCCAGTCCTCCGAGACCTAAGTGATTTATGCAGAGGTCTCCTGAGACCGGATTTCTCAGTTCAACCCATTTTCTACTTTACATTCACTGATCATTTGTGAATATCCATGCTGATGATACAACAGTATACGACTACACTTTTAAAAATCTAGACGGCCAGAGCCTGGGAGATGATTTCTCCTGATCTATCTCTAACATCTCAGTGGGGAAGAAACTGGCTGGTTACATTCAATGCCTTGAAAATCAAACTAGTGATATCCATGATCGCCAATGTCGTGAAAGGACACGACGCATAGAAGAATTTTTTTTTTTTAAATAAGTTTGTGTGAATCGATAATATAAACAAAGAGTTATTTTAGACAGAATTCTAGATAACCAGAGCTGATCTATCATCTGATTTAGCTCTAACATCTCAGTGGGGAAGGAAAAAACTGGCTGGTTACATTCAATGTCTTGAAAACCAAACTAGTTACAGTTCATCATCACCAAGCACATCCTGAAATTTCAACTATTGTGATAAGCGTGTGCTACCCACAGCAGGCCCCATGTCTTGAGCTCCTATTGGGGTATAAGCTCAACCTGGACAAGTGGAACTCATACATTTTGCACCTCCAAAATGCTAGATGACCAGAGCTGATCTTCCTTCTGATCTAGCTAACAGTTCAGAGGGTAAACTAAATCAAACTAGTAACATTCCATCATCACTGAGTGGACTATGAATATTTGTTTATTGTAATGAATGGGAGACCCATGCCTTGAGAATCTATTGAACATAAGCGCAACTCAAACCTCAAATAGAACTCTAACATAAAATCCATTGCTAAAGAAGCTAAAAGAAAAAAAAATGAAAGACAAAAAAAACGTTGGTCCACTGACCCACCCAAGTAAATACCTGACTCCCCCTGCTTTCATCTACCTTTCAGTCTGTTAATTGCCATACGTGATACACACTTGGGCAATGATGTCTTGAAACTGACTGGGCAGACGATTATACCGCAGTAGGTTGCCATTACTTTCTGTGGTAGACTGGTTGCCAGCCAAGGTTATAGAACCCAATCTGTCCTGTTATTTAACCCATAACTGGAGAGAAGAAAGGATTAATATCTTTCCTAATGGTATTTGTGTGTAAGCAAACACAAGGAATTTAACTGAAATTCGAACTCGGCTCTCTGGTTTCTCGTTCCAAGCCGATATTCACTGCACCACAACGCATCTACTTTTACAAGAGCCAAATCAGGCCAAAACTGGAGTACTGCTGTCCTATCTTCTCTCTTCAACCCAAACGTGTCTGTGCATCCTTACGGGTGATGAATTATTTTTTACCTGAAAAACACCTTTTTACACAGCTAAAACGTAAGACTCCCAATGCTCTATCAGTCTTTCCATGGAAAGGTTCAGACAAATGACATGCCTTAGTTCTACCAGTTCTTATTTTCACAGGTAAAACCTGCCACACCACACATTGTAGCAAACCACCCACATTCCCTCCATATTCCACAGGTGAGATGCAAGTTTCACTCAAGCAGATTCTTCCCATGAATCACTGCTTTGTGGAACTGACTTACAAGAGGATGCTTCTCTGATAACTACAAATTTAACTTCTTCAAGTCTAGGGTTAACTGTTATCTTCCCCAATTATCTCCAATAAACTGAGCATCTTAGTTTGTAACCCTCTATCTAAAGTGACTCGTGAGCCTTGTACATAGTAAACATTTTCTAATAAAAAAGTTTTTTAAAATTCTTTGTTTAAAGCTAACAGGAATTTCAGAGGACCAAATTGACTAAATTAAAAAAAATATACTGTTTCAGCTTATTTTTTTTCAAGATATTCATATTTTTTTATTTTATTTAATATAAGATACATCTTCTATGTGCTGAGTTCCTTCAAGAAGCGGATGATGGTGGCTCTCCACAATTTTCTATCATTTTTAGATCTTAGTAAAGCTTATCTTTTTGCTATCTCTGCTAATCTCTTTTCTACCAACCATTTACACAAGCTCTTTAAGTAGGTTATATGCTGCTTTTCTTAGTCTCTTTTGCCTTCAATTGGTTTTGTGAGTGCCAAGTTTTCTAAGCCCTGTTTTCTCATTATGTACCCAAGAAGGGGTAAAAAGTTATTTGAATGCACAATACAGATTTTGCAGACTCTTCAAAGTTAAGTTTTGATCATCAGGCAAGTCTTACAAAACATTAGTGAATTCAATCCTTAATGAGCATCCTAAATATGTGTTCTTATTTTGTGCCAAGTTTTAAAATCATTTAACAGAACAAGGTCCTTTAGTATAATTAAAATTAGAATTTCTTCTCCCATGATAAACACTAGAAATAGGAACTATACAGTGAAACAGTCATTTTTTTTGTTTCCTATTTATTTAATATAGCTTAAAAAAAAAAAAAAAAAAATGAACAATGACAAATTTTATTTAAGGTAGCAAGTGCATGTGACTTGGCCTCAAGTCAAATACAATCTCTAACAAAACCAAAAGGAATGGGAAGCAGATATACAACTTTTTTTTAATCATTTCACCCCAAGCAAAGCAATAAATGTGCTAAGACATAAGATTTTACTGAGTGTGAACGAATATGAGAAAAAAACAAAACACGTTATTAAGGAGAGAGAACAATAAAAGAACAGGAATTAAGACAGAAGATAACAAGTGATACTGCATTTAGATTTTTGAAGATCAACCTGGAAAGCAAAAGTTCAGAACAGTGTTCTATAAGCAAGAAGTACAAGAGAAGAAACTGTTAGCATAGAACTTATGGTTACATCTATTTCGACTGTAAAATGATGAGACCTAGCTGCCAATCTAGTATTGTGCTTAAATTCATAAAGTCTAAGTCAGTCAGTTAATTACCATATGTTATACATGCTTGGGTGACCATGTTTCTTTTGATCCATGACTGACTAGGCAGGTTTTTCCCACAGCAGTAGACTGGCTGCCAACCAAGGCTATAGAACCCAATCTGTCCTGCTATTTAACCCATAACTTGAGAGAGAACAGATGGATTTATACCTTTCCCAAGAATATTTGCACGTAAATGAATGCAACAAATTTAACTAGAATTTGAACTTGGCTCTCTGATTTCTCATTCCGAATCATTATCTGTTGCACCATGAACAATTACCATGAAAATATTTATATAAAAAGGCTCTATTATATGCCTTTTGACTTAGGAAATAAATCCTAAAAACGGATACTATATTTCCGGGTGCTAATACAAAGGAATCCGTAACACAATCTTTAGCAAATGGGAAAGAAAAGCAATTCAAGTATGTTGTAGCTTTTATTTTGACTTTGGGTGATCTTTGGTTTTAAATTTCTATCAAATTTAAATGGAGAGGGTAGGAAAAAATGCCTTATTCAATGAACAATTGTTCGGACTACTGTATATTCATTCTTCAAATTAACTATTGATATGAGATCACGTCTACTTTTTCTACACAAGACAAGGCTTCTTTTAAACCTTGATTCCTAAGCAAGATAATACTGATAATAGGCTGGAAGGCTGCTCAAGCAATTCCATGGGGATATTTGTAGACAGAATTCTAGGAGAGAAGAGAGCAAATTGAAACAAATAATCCAACATTGGAAAATAAACAAGGAAAGGTCTAATAAATAATCTAAGACATGGTAACTAAACAAAGTAAATGTGACTCATGTACTACTAAATACTTAACTAGACCAATCTAAAATTTGTTGCAAAGTTTAAGTTAAACTACCTAAATGCATTTGTCATAGATTTTTACAAGTACTAGTGGGATTGTATTGTTTATCCCTTGTTTCATATTTAGGATTTAGTTTCTAAATCCTTAACGTCTACTTCAATATATATATTAAGTCTCCGCTTGAACTCTGAAATTTTATTCATTATTTCCGGGGATTGAACCTATCGTTTATCGTCCGGTTCACACTCCTCCCCAATTTTTTGAACAGGAGTAGAGGTTTATTCCTGGTTCCCTGTTTTGGATTGACATTCCGGTTCCTTAAAACCTTTTTATTCTATTTCATTCCCAGTAGGCCCTTGCGTTTTAGTGACATTCATTATCACCTTGCTTGGAGTGAATTGATAAAAAAAAAAATAAAGATAAAAATAAAAAAAAATAAGTGATGAATACAATTAAAAATTAAGAATAGCGACTCGTTTTTCCAGTGTTATGTAGAAAGAAAAAAATGGAACTGCTGTTCATTTTTAACACGAAAAAACAAAAAAATCTGTTTCCGCAAAAAACTATCATTTTTACGTGACTTAAAAAATATATCAAGTTATCAACTACTGTTCACGTAGAAGTTGGCACAAAGCCAATATTCGCGACTTAAGGGAAGTCTAAGCAATTATTTAAGAATGCGCTGATTCTTTGGTTTACCAATTATTGTAAAAGTTGATTTGATTATATATATATATATATATATATATATATATATTGTTTTTAGGTTTTCAAAATGAGCCAAGAACCCAAGACTATTAGTATTTAAAATCTATTTTCTGATGATTATCGTCGATCCGAGATTTGCGGAAAATGTGCTGGAAATGGAATTTACGATCAGCTTCTTTTTTTTTTGTGCAGCTCAATAAAAATGACATGTCATGTCCAATCGTTTTTCAATAATTTATTTTTAAACAAACACTAATCTGAAATCAATAACTTTTTTAAAACAGTATTTTTTTTTCCAGTCAAAAATCTAGGCTATATCTTAGAATTTAGGTATTTTTTAGTGTCAAAATTAGGAAGAAAAAAGGTATCAACAAGCAGTACGATGTTTGTTTACGGACGAAGCACTTTTTTTTTCATTTTTAAAACTAAAAGACACCTGGAACAAAAACAGAATGATGAAAAATAGGTTGATAATTCGTTTTTTGTTTTTTTAACTTCAATGAAAAAATAGGGGAATAGCGACCTTTTGAAAAGAAGTTAATTTTATAAAAAAAAATGCAAACTTCGACGAATTAACTAAAACTACTGAGTTACTGACATCATATTTTTAAGGAGTTCCTTTAAGTTTTTTTTACGTTTTTTTAAGGAATCGTTTCATCTTTTTACGGAAGTTCCTTAAACAATATGTTTTTTTTGTTTTGTTTTTTTTTACTTAACTGATAATAAAAGTCACTAAAAAGTTTTTAATACAAGCTCACATATTGTCTAATTTTTTAAAATGGAGTGAAATATTTGCCATTTTTTTTTAATGTTCATCACGTGATGTACCCAATTTTTTCTCCTTTAAATTAAATTAATTACTGATTTCTTTTTTCTCCAATTTCACTTTAGGGGATTCCAGATATCTTCCACTTTAGCATCCGAAACGTTTTTTTTTTGTTTTTTTCTGCATACTTACACTTTATGTTACTTAACATTAAAATAGCTCTTAGTTTTAGACATGGAACTCATTTTTTGAGCATATTTTTTAATGAATAATTAAAAAAATATATTTGATTCAACTTCTGTCTTCAAGAAGAAAGAATTTGTAAAAAAAAAATGTCCATTGTACTTTCTTTGCTTTGGAGATGCATATCGAGAGCTAATAATATTTATTGGTACAAGACTTTTCTTACTATGTACAGAAATTATATTTCAATTATTATTCGTTTTAAATTCTTATTGATTACTGAAGTTGAATTAATTTCAATTTCATATGGAAAAAATATGTACTCAGAATATGAGGCTAGGAAATGAAGTTATTTTAAGGGAAGTTAATTCAGTTCAGTATTTGGTCCGTAAAACATTTCATTGCGAAAATGGAAGACGCTTCGAAAAACTTCTTTTTCGTTCTTCAAACATTTTAATTTTATTCCGTATTTATCAGAGCTGTTATGTTGGCTGGTCAAATATTGGTTCAAACAAAAACACATTTTGAATGTTGACTTAAAGAAGCAACTATGGAGAATTTGTTTTTAAGGAAACAATATTTTTAGAAAAGTTTTACACTTAAAAAAATCAGTATTTTTATATAAATTTTACTATACTTACTAGTTGCTTTGTTACAAAGTCTTCAGAATTAAAATTTAAATGAAAACGAAAGCATGTAGGATCCTTTCTTTCATGATTCGTGCTTGCAACTACTACTGTAAGTGTAGTGTCTTTGTATTCTATTGAAAAAGGATTGCTTTGTACAAAACAAACATCTTATTTTCCTTTCCCTAAATTTTCAGCACACACACAGCCCATTTTATTGTTAAACACTTCCCTTATGATAAGGGAAGTGTTTAATCAAGAAAGATAAGGGCCTTATCTTTCTTGATTCTCTATAAAGTTTAAAATAATCTAGAAAAAAAATTGTTGGTTTCATGGTTAATTAATTTTAAGACCCTTAGACTTAAAAAAAGACAAAAAGAGCAACAGTTTTTTTTTAACAGAAAACAAATTTTTACTGATCGCAGAATTAAAAATTTAATACAAAAATTATTTTAATAAATTAATTTTTAGCACGAAGTTCAGTAGCTAATTATTTGAAACTTTTCATTTAAATTAAAAGTAATTGTCAGAGAGACTGTCAGTGTCATAAGTTTTTTTTTTTTTTGTAGATAAATAACAAATTTCGGCCTTGTTAAATTTTATATTGAATTATTGTTTAAGAAATTCTAAAAATGATTTTATCCAAACTAAATACATGATACTTCAAGGAAAGGGAATAGATGTGACATCTGTTTTATTTACTGTTTTATACTCAACAATAACAAACAATATTCACATGTTTTGTACGATATGCTGACGAAACTGGAAAAAAAAACAAATTTCTGAGAATACGACAGACACCTGATGAAGATCGGTATGTACAGCGACCGAAACGTTGTCACTATAACAACTAAGAAGAGTAGAGTGGCCAAATAAAAATCAGTGTAACAAAAATCTTTTCCTGTTACAGCTCTAAAAATCTATACAAGCACGACTAATAAACAAAGTATGCGACAGATTTTTAAACTTAAGTCACTTAGTCTGTCATTTAAAAAAAAAAAACCTTTTCAAATCAGTGACGTCTAGAGTTTCCTTGGTTTTAAATATTAACAATAATGACAGTTCCTTGAAAAAAAAAATAGGAAATATTACATGGCAAGTAAAAATGATAGAAAAATTAACCGGAAATATTTTCCCTTACAAACAACCCCAGAAAACCAATGTGTCGGGGTTTGTGAGCAATATGAAGAAAAGATTCTTGAATGTTTAAATAAAAAAGAAAATTTGTTAAAATTTAATTTAGTAGCTACTATTTTTAAACTTTAAAATATTGAGAAAAAACTTGCTTCGTGGATTCGGTATCTAAAATACATAAAAACTAGTAGTCATATTTTAGGAAAATAATCATTCATCAACAGAATTAACGATAGAATTTAAAAAAAAATAATTCATATATTTTATTTTAATTTAAACCTTTCATTTTTTTTTTAATTATTTATTTTTTTATACGTGATAAATAATTGAATTTCAATTGTGTTAAATGTAACAAAAGAAAGACTAAAATGGAAATCTGTTTCCTTCATGAAAATAACTGTCAAGAACTTAAGTTTGGCGAAGAAAATGCTTCGGCATTCAGCAAGAAGAATATGGTGATTTTGTATTTTTAAAAAGTGTAAATTTTCTGGGATCTAAAATATTGTCCCAGATTATGGTCATTTAGAAAACAAGTCGAACGTATCTACTCTAGAATTTGATCTTGAATTGATACGTTTATGATCGCATTTTCTTAGAAAGGAATAGTAATTTTACACAAAACACTAACAGACACCTGAGGATGACACCAGACAAAAAAATAAAATAAAATAAAATAAAAACTTTTCAAAGGTTTAAAATTAAACCAAACAATTTTAAAGAGAAGCAGAATTAATCAGGGAAAAAATTAGGTAAAAAAAAAAAATGAACACTTTTTTTTTAATTTTGATAAGTAATTATTTGTAGACTAGTCTTAGAGTCAAAATAGAGAGTGGTTCATTTGCAAGACGAAAGACAGTGCGCGGCCATATTCTAAAAGACTTAAAGACATTCATTGTTTATTTGTAATTTGTTTTTTTTTTTACTGGGCTTCATATTGTGAATGTATTTAATACCACAAAGTGGGTTTGTTTTACTCTGATTGCTTATAAATCTAATTTTAAGACGAATAAAAACTTGAAAACATGAAAGAACAGATTTTTTTTATAGTGCACTATAACATTGTAATGCTCACGAGACCAAATATTTCGTAAATTCCATTAACCAAGATTTAAAAATTAAAATAAAAAGCTATCAGGTGGTATTTTTGTGGAGACTTTTTAAAAATTATTTTAATTTTATTTTTGCAGTTTTGTTGCAAATATTTTAATATTTATTTTCTTCAACAAAATTGGCCTTAGTTTTAAAATGAAGTGAGACAAAAAAAAAATTAAAGTCTTCGTAGAGATATTATCTGGGTATCACTAGGTTCCGGTCTTGTTTTGTCGTTGGTTAGTAGTGGGTAGGTAAGAAGATGTGTGTTTTTTTTTTTTTAAGCTGTTTGTTTCTGCATTCACACGAAAAAAAGAGCATTTCTGGAATGCATGAGAAAGAAGAAGCAAGCAAAAAAAAAAAAAAAAACTTTTACACAGAAATAAGAATGCAGCAGCTTCGTTCTCACCCCCAGGAAGTGCAACATTCTTTAATAACTCCAAAAAGTAATAAAATAATAAATTATGTAATTACAAAACGAAAACGATCATTGTCTCTAAGTACTTAGTAAAAAGGAATCACTATCCATATGAGAGTGAGTGATTACATTTAGGAAACAAGTAAAAATGACTTAATTCAAAAAAAAAAAAGAAGAAAATAAATATTTAATTTTTTTTTATTATCATTTAACTTTGGGGGAAAAGGGGGTTTAAAAATAACTAAAAATTTAAAAATGAAGCAGATAAAAGTAAAACTAACTGCAGAATTAGCTTGTAGTTGTAAAAAATAGGATTAAGTAAGAGATTTAGATCATTTTTAAATGTTTATTTTGTTGACTTTTTACAAGTCTTCAAAATAAAAAAAAACGAATTTTTCCTCGTTATGGAAAACACTCAATAACACCATTTAATTTCGAAAAAAAAAAAAAAAAAAGCGCGTAACCTCGTATATGTTTTTTTTGTTTTTTTTTTAATCGAAAAAAGCCACAACAATACGATATTTTTGCTTAACCATTAAAGAAAAAATAAAATTGTTAATGGGGAAAGTTGATTAGATTTTAATTAAAACTCTTAACGTCGGTATTCAAACAAACGGTTTGTTTGCATTTGCAAACAATGAAAGAAAGGCAAAGTGATAACGATATTTATTGTTTATTTAATTCGTGAATAACTGCAATCGATTTCTCTAAATCTTGCAATCAAGGTTTCTTTTGCATTTTACAAAAACAATTTAAATACTGCAAAATAAAATCAACCCCACTGGTCATCCGTAGTATGAAAAAAAGTATCTCTTCTTGCTTCAGATCGCACAGAAAATGAAAATTAATTTTAAATTTAAGGCGTTTTTTTATTATTATTTAAAACTAAATCGTTGCAAAGAGTACTTAAAATAATTAACACTTAACAGCATTGTTTGTTTTGACTTGAGATCGTATAGAAAAAAAAATTTAAATCAAAAAGATCATTTTTAATTTTCATTTTAATTATTGCTTTGTACAAAGAAAACTGCCTTGTTAAAAATGCCAAGTTTGTAAACAATGTATGCAACAGTGCAGAGAGTTAATTACTTTTTTGATCATCTTTCTAAAAAAAAAAATTGATCATTCGCATTTATTTTCAGTTTTTTACTTTTTAAACAATAAGGTGGTGATATTTTTCATATTTTTTTTCTATAGTAACTAAAATCTAAAAAAAAAAGACTAAAACAAAAATTTCGAAGATGAAGTTTTTGTTTTAAGTATGTAAAAAGAAATAGTGGTAAAAAAAAAATTAAAAAATATCTATCATGATGATGATACGAATCTCTGTCAAAGAGAATCTGTCTTTTAAGGAAGAATTATTCCACTTTTTGGTATTGTAATGTTTCGTACATTCTGTCACTGAGATATGAGAAACAGATTTAAATCTTAATTTCTATATCAAGTTGAAATGACATTCAGGTGTAAGACATTTTTAAAAAGTACACATTTTTGTTTAAGCTTAATTTTTAAAAAATCTTTTTTGTGTATTGCATGTTGACCGATGTCTACTTTTTTCCTACGTAAATCATTCTCCTTTTAAGACTAAAAACAGGGTTAAAAAAAACGGTACAGAGTTCTAATAGATAAATAACTGAAAATTTGTAAAAATGTTTAATAAAATAATAAATAGCAATTGATGGTAAACATTTCGAGAAAAAAAAATACAATTCCAGACTCACTGGTAGGATTTGAACCTACCCCAATAAATTATCAGGTGTTTAGGATATTAATTTATTTATTTATCAAGTTAAAAAAAAAAGGATATATTTTTGTACATGAAAGATAAATAAATAAAAATGTCTTTAAAAAAACGTTTTTTAAGGAAGAAAAACAAGAAACAGAGTAGATATTTGATAAGACAGACAAAAAAAAAAGTAGTTAAAACATGGCAGACAAAACAATTAAACAAATAAAAAAAGCAAAAACAAAGAGAATAGTAAAAATAAAATAATGATTACTTTACCTCCACCAAAGAGAACCTGCCTCTTGAAGAAATATTCTACCTCAGCATTGTAGTGTTCCGTATAGGATCCAAGTCTGCTTCCAGTGCTTCGGGACTCAGTCCAGTGGACCTTCGCCACACCCCGCATAAAGACACGAAGGGATCGCATTTTCATATCACCCTTGAGTTCGACAATCACCTGGCCCGTGACCCTTTCCCCGGGATGGTAGACAGACTTGTTGCTGTCCAGGTAGATCTCGAAACACTTCAGTTTACCCATTGTGTCAACATCCCTTCCTCTTTTCCCAGTGGCGACCACGGACCACGGACGGCGGAAAAAGGTAGAAAAGCGCACACAACCGACCGACCCACGGTACGGACCACGACGTATACCCACCCCAAAAGGACCGACCGACCACCCGACCGCCTAGACTTTCAAAAAAAGGCCAGGAAGCTCTGGGGATGCAAGAACTTCCCAGCCAGATCGTCCTCTTCTTGGACAATAAGCGGTGGTGGTGGTGGTGGTGGTCGCAAAACCCGCTTAAACGACGGCATCACACGCTTCTCATTCCTTGCTCGCCCGGAACCATAAAAATGTTTATGGCACATTCGGAATTAAACTAGCGCGTTCACAAAACAACATTCTGTTATTCTCGTATTCGTGTATTCATAAATATCTGTTCGTTTTAAGCATTCTCAGTTCGACCGAATAAATCGTTCAGTTGGCAACAATTTACAAATATGTTTTTAATTTAATAAAATATCACGATTCAATATTTTTTATTTTGATAAAACATTATTATTCAATAATAATAACAAAAATATAATTTTACTAGAAAATGATGATAAAATTTAATGTTATAAAATTCAAAAATATTTCTTAAAGCAAAATGCAAAGCAAAGCAATATTTTAAATTCTCTTTAAAACTTTTTTTAAAAATATTTTATCTTAGCATATCTTCTATGGACAAAACTAGCAGTATAGCCCGGCGTTGCTCGGGTGTAATGAAAGCTTTCAAAATCCATGATCCTGGAGCTCAGACTCTTTTGGACGCTGGCACCAAAGTCTAAAAAGCTGTAGTTGTTTCCAGTTAAAGCGAAACCGTAGACTGAAAGAAGAAAAATGAATGGATGTAAGTCAAATTTTAATTTCCTGGTATCGATATCAAATAAGTTTTTTTCGTTGTAAACTGAATTTTAAAGGCTAGATAAGTCCTCTGAGTAAATGGTATTATGGCTGAAACTAAGAACTACAACTATACCTACTTAGAGCCAAACCTGAAGCAAAAACTAAAATTAAAGGGCTGAAAAAAAATACAGACATACAGGCAGATAAACAGACACACACACAAACTTCTTGCCTTTTATATATATATATTATCGATTTTCTGCACTATTGTAAGAACTGCAACCTTGAAACTTCTGAATATCATTTCTTATGTCTTTGTCTATGAGTATATCACATTTGATTAAAATCGGACCACTCCTTCTATAACCCAATTTTTTCGATTATCGATTTTCAATATTTATCAGGGGTACCTCAACACAAAACCTAGCTAAGAACACTCGCAGATGTTTATAGTACAACTGTGAAAATTTTCAAGAAAATCGGTTCAGCCATTTCAGAGTTTATAGGTAACAGACACACACAGACACACACACACACAGACAAAGTTCCATTTATAAATAAGTTTAGATATTCTTCAAAATATATAAACTTATAATTGCAAATTTTATAATATTTCTATAAAACTGCCATGAATAATTCCTTAA
This sequence comes from Ascarosepion bandense, assembly GCA_037127315.1. NCBI lineage: Eukaryota > Metazoa > Mollusca > Cephalopoda > Sepiida > Sepiidae > Ascarosepion > Ascarosepion bandense. The sequence continues at coordinate 4,672,584 of JBBBDQ010000707.1, forward strand.
CTTTTAAAAATTAAATTAATATTTGAGTTAAATAAAATGAATAACCTTAACTGTTTGCAAATCCATCATTGATTCTATCATCAGTTCTCAATTCTCAATTTTTTCAACCTTGATAGAGTTGATTTGTGGCCATATCACATTAAAATATTGATTACCATATGCTCACCAAAGTTAAGGAACATCAAGTCTGATCACTTCCTAGATTGGTAACTGTTTGGGAAACCAGGTGCTGTAAGCTTGAAAGCGAGAGTGATGTAATGGATAATGGCTTGGAATTGTTTATTGGAAAGCTGAGTTCCAATTCTTGTTGGATTCGTTATATTCAATAATATGCAAATACCCTTGGGAAAGGTAGGAATCCACTTGTTTCCCCAGCTATGAGTTAATTAGTAAGATATTATTTACACTGTTCAGACTGTTGTCCTCATCTTTATTGCCATGTTCACGACATTTTGTTCATTGTACACTCCAGCCTTTTTCAGGTGCTAAGAATTTTGAACTGAACCTTTTATTTAAAAATTCCTAGCATCTGAAGAAGGCTGGAACATAAAATGGCTGAAACATCATAAATATGGCAATAAAGATGGGGACAACAGTCCAAACAGTGTAAATAATGAAAATACTACCTCATCTCAAAAGTATAGACAAATAATTAGTAAGACCTCTATCACTAAAACCATTATTCTCCACTATATCCTCTTTCCGACAGATACAACATTACTACTCTATGACTATTTTCAAAGTTAATGTTCAAATGAGCTCCACTCTTTAGTTTCTTCAGTTCAGACCTTTACAACTAAGACATGTTATGCTATCTACATTGTGCTGATTCACCCTCATTGCCTCCATATTCCAAATATAAGGATAAAGTTCCACTCAGCTTTGTCCTAAGAATTATCACTTTGTGGAACAGACTCAAACATGGATCTTTTCAAAATACCCAGATTAAAGGGAAAAATTAATGCCAAGTATCTTGTCCATAAAACACAATGCAATTTTCAAGGAAAAACAACACAAAAAGAAATGTTCTGTAGAAAAATATAAAGAAGAATCATATATTTCATATATACTACAATAAATAGACAATTGGTATTTTTCAGTGTCCTATTTGTTAGGGTAGTAAAAATACCTTAAAAGTTCAAAGAGTTTTATTTGTTTAAGTGTAATGTGATTTCTGAAGTTAAGATAAGTCTATGTTTCACTATGTGTGTGAACAATAGTAGTAACATCCAGATATTGAGTCTTTCTTTGTTTTTCTTTTGTGAAGAAAAGCAAAATGATGTTATGGTGATACCAACCAAGCAAAAGCAATGGACCAGATGTTTGCTCTATACTGGCCAAAAAGCAAATGAACAAAAGTCGTCTCTGCGCAGGTGTATTCGCACAGATGTTCCGGTTGAAAAATAAAAATTAATCAAGTGTCAAATTTCCATTTCACGCGCAATTTTATTTACCAGCCAATGGGAAGCCCAGAATCAAATACAAGTGTGAAATTCAAAACGAGCTGTTTTGATCCAAAAAGCTGATATAAAAAGCCAAGACAAAAAAGCACCCAGCAGACAGACTGACACAGAGACCAAGGAGAAGAATGTAATTAATATACCCTTGACTTAAGTCTAGTGGCTACTACAATTGCCTCCCTTCACCTCGCATCACTTCTTCACTGTCTCAAAAGTACTTACTGACCTCAGGAGCGGCTACTTCAAAGATATTCCTCACATACCTCTGCTCCCCACATTCCTAAGCCTTTTATCTCTTTCAGCTCATTATTTGTCATGAACATTCTAACCTCCGTTGGACCTTTATTTCAAGTATTGCTTTAATTGTAAAAACATTAATTGATATATGTATATATATATATATAAATGTTATTTTCTACTCAAATTGCTTTCCTTGATTTTAAAATAGTGGGCTATCTACCACAAGGCCAAATTCCGTTAACCTGCAACGGTATACAACTACCCTTCTCTTGAATGGACTCCCACTAACGGAAAAGGAATAGATAAGATATACCTGCTATAATGTCATTGAGGTGTATGAAGTATTTGAAAAGACAAATCTGATATGGTTAAAAATTTGTCTTGAGAGTGAAATGAAAGCAGATATGAATGTCTCGGTTTCTCTTTTTTGTTTTTTTTTTTGTCAGTATGTGAGGAAGAAAAGGAAATAAAAAACTGCAGCATGAAAGAGGTGAAATGTGATTGTTTTAGGATAAAACCACAGAAATAAATGATCAGAGAAAAAATACTTATTTTTTTTTTTTAATCATATCACCCCAAGCAAGGCGGTAACACCACTGATGCGCAGGGGGCTACGTAAGAGTAAAAAGATTGGAAAAGAGAAAGCCAGAAACCACATCCTAACCAGGGAACAAGGGATGAGCCTCTTCACCTGTTCAATAGACGTGGGTGGAGTGTGAACCGGGTGATAGTTTAGTCTATCTACTCCAATTGAAAAAAAAAAAAAGAGAAAAAGTAACATGATTGGAAAAGAGAAAGCCGGAAACCACATCCTAAACAGGGAACAAGGGATGAGCCTCTTCACCTGTTCAATAGACGTGGGTGGAGTGTGAACCGGGTGATAGTTTAGTCTATCTACTCCAATTGAAAAAAAAAAAAAAAAAGTAAAAAGATTGGAAAAGAGAAAGCCGGAAACCACATCCTAATCAGGGAACAAGGGATGAGCCTCTTCACCTGTTCAATAGACGTGGGTGGAGTGTGAACCGGGTAATAGTTTAGTCTATCTACTCCAATTGAAAAAAAAAAAAAGTAAAAAGATTGGAAAAGAGAAAGCCGGAAACCACATCCTAATCAGGGAACAAGGGATGAGCCTCTTCACCTGTTCAATAGACGTGGGTGGAGTGTGAACCGGGTAATAGTTTAGTCTATCTACTCCAATTGAAAAAAAAAAAAAAAAGTAAAAAGTTTGGAAAAGAGAAAGCCGGAAACCACATCCTAATCAGGGAACAAGGGATGAGCCTCTTCACCTGTTCAATAGACGTGGGTGGAGTGTGAACCGGGTAATAGTTTAGTCTATCTACTCCAATTGAAAAAAAAAAAAAAAAGTAAAAAGATTGGAAAAGAGAAAGCCGGAAACCACATCGTAATCAGGGAACAAGGGATGTGCCTCTTCACCTGTTCAATAGACGTGGGTGGAGTGTGAACCGGGCGATGGTTGATTTTGGAGGAGTCAGCTGAAGTGTCTCCTTGTTGTTGTTATCCTTTGGTGTCCATTCTGTTGTCTATGGTTGACTGATGACTGACTGTCTTAACTTGCTAGTGAATAAGTAACCAACTCAATTGGCTTGGAATACAAACTTATTTGTTTTAGCAGCAAGAACCGTAAACATGAGTCATTGAAAGTTCAATTTGTTTTTTATCCAATCAGCAACCAGAATCACTTAATTATTTTGGATCTTATTTTTCTACCGGAAATTTGTTTTTAGTGACTCTAATCCAATTTTATGTATGTGTGTTTTGTATGTTTTTGGGGGCTTCAGCTATTCCTTGTAAAATATGGGATTTTGTATCCTATAATCTCTTCAAGTCAAGAGTCAATCACTGTTGATTCTCTTCCTCTTTATAAATTTCTCTTCCTACCACCATCTCTTTCATTCATATAACACACTTCATTCATCATTGCCACTTTAATAGTCAGTCAGTTTAGGTGCCATACGTGATACACGCTTGGGCGATCATGTCTCGAAAGAGACATGACTGACTGGGCAGAAGATTATCCCGCAGTAGGTTGCCATTACTTTCTGCGGTAGACTGGTTGCCGACCAAGGCTATAGAACCCAAATCTGTCCTGCTATTTAACCCATAACTGGAAGGAAGAGACGGATTAATACCTTTCCCAGGGGTATTTGCACGTAAGTGAATACAATGGATTCAACTGGAATTCGAACTCGGCTCCCCGGTTTCTCATTCCGAGCCGATATCCACTGTACAAGTAGCTCTCAAGCCTTGTATTGGGTGAATAAAAAAATCTATTTAAAAGTAATTTCAGTCTACATTGGGTGCCTCACCTGTGGTTGTATGCTAAGTTTAATAAATGGTAATCATCATCAATGTTAATTTTCATGCTAGCATGGGTTGGATGGGGGTTTCTTGATGGTTCTTTTCCAGGCCTCCTGCTTTTGTGTAAGGTCTAGCTATAATCTCAACTTCCTTAAATGATAAACTAAGTCCATGTTTTACACGGTCTACCTATCCATCTTTGGCTACTGATCTTATAGTGGGTATATCTTATTTATTCTTTTTTCTGTTAGTTGTAGTAGGATTCCGTTCTAGTGAAGGGTAATTGTATACCGTTGCAGGTTAACAGAATTTGGCCTTGTGGTAGATAGCCCACTATAAGTCATAAAATGATTATAAAATCAAGAAAAGCAAATTGAGTTGAAAATAACATTTATATATATACATAGCAATTAATGTTTTACAATTAAAGCAATATTTGAAGGATAGGTCCAACGGAGGTTAAAGTGTTCATGACAAATAATAATGCTGAAAAAGATAATCAGTGCTTAGGAATGTGGAGGCGTCTTGTAGGTAAGGAATGTTCATTTTGAAGTTGCCACTTCTAGAGTCTGTAAGTTGGTTTGTGAGGAAACAGTCTTTGAAGTAGTCGCTCCTGAAGTCAGTAAGTACTTTTGAGACAGGAAAGAAGTGATGATAGGTGAAGGGAGGCGAACGTAGTAGCCGCTTGACTTAAGTCAAGGGGATATCAATTACATTCTTCTCCTTGGTCTCTGCATCAGTCTGTCTGACGATGCTTTGTGTCTCTGCTTTTTATATCTGCTTTTTGGATCAAAAGTAGCTCGTTTGAGATTTTCATACTTGTATTTGATTCTGGGCTTCCCATTGGCTGGTAAATAAAATTCGTGTAGGCTCGCGAAATGAAAATTTGATATTTGATTAATTTTTATTTTTCAACCGGAACATCTGCGCGAATACACCTGCACAGAGACGATTTTTGTTCATTTGCTTTCTGGTCATAATAGAGCAAACATCCGGTCCCTCACTTTTGCTCAGTCGGTATCACCACAACCGCAATAAACCTACAACTGCTGATTAGGTTTTCTATGTCCATTCTCTCAACATGCCCAAACCATCTAAGTCTTGCTTGACGCAAAGCATCTTTTATATTGGCAATAACCAGCGTAATTCTTCACTCTTCTAATGATTTTCTGTCCCTTAGACTGACACTATGCCATTTGTATGTCAGTTTATGATACACACACACTTACTTATGCATTCATGCAAATGTATGTATTAAATTTTGTTGTAACCATTGTATATTTGAATAAATGTAAGCTGTTTGCTGATTGGTTTGAGCTAGCCAATCACAATCAAGTTAACCACATTTTTACTGCAAAATCGTAAGGATGTTTGAACACCTATTTAAACAATTTGCTGCATATTTTTCACCAGTTGCAGCAGTTTCCAGAGAACACCAAGTTCACAGCTGCCCACGATAGCGGCCTGCTATCTCAGGATCGCATTCTACAATATCAAATAATTCTCTCACACACCCACAAGACGCAAGTAGATGCCTTTTATTTCTTTGAATAACATGTGTACAAATTACTACAGTTGGCACAAGAAATCCTTCCACACACATCATGTAAAATATGCTTAGGGCATATCACGTTGAATACACTGGTTCTTGTTTGATCTCCGAAATTAAGCAACGTTGAGCCTGGTCAGTACTTAGCTGGGTGACCACTTGGGAATACCAGGCACTGTAAGCATTCAGTGGCAGATGTGCATTGTGGTGCAGTGAATATTGGCTTGGGAAGAGAAATTGGTGAGCCGAGTTTGAATTCCAGTTGAGTACCCTGCATTCACTGAAGCACTGGTACCCTTGGGAAAGGTATTAATCCGTCACTTCTCTCTAGTTATGGGTTAAATAACAGGCTGGGGCCTGGAGGCAACCCATTTAGTGTTGGTATCACATTAAAAACACCCTTGGTAGCCCTGGCAAAGCATCAAGTATTCAGCTATTTGACAAGATTATGAATTTCGCTACAAACTGTGCTAGGGTTCGAAATGCACAGGGAATACTGAAACCCGAAGCAAAAACTAAAATAAAAGTGCTGAAAAAAATACAGACATACAGGCAGATAAACAGACACACACACACAAACATCTTGCTCTTTATGTATATATTATCAATTTTCTGCACTATTGTAAGAACTGCAACCTTGAAACTTATGAATATCGTTTCTTATGAGTGTATCAAATTTGATTAAAATCAGACCACTCCTTCTATAACCCGATTTTTTCGATTATCGATATTTATCGGAGTACCTCAACACAAAACCTAGCTAAGAACACTCGCAGACGCTTATAGTACAACTGTGAAAATTTTCAAGAAAATCAGTTCAGCCATTTCGGAGTCTATAGGTAACGGACACACACAGAGACAAAGTTCCATTTATAAATAAGTTTAGATTAGATGGAAAAAATATTTATTTCTGGTCACAATACCAATTGTCCAACTCCATCATTCTATCATTGTTTTTTTTATTACCAAGAAAAATAAGGTCAGAGGTTGAATTGTTTTGTTTTTTTTTTAATTTTATTTTCTTTCTTGATGACATATCAAGTACAGAAGTTATAAACTATAAAGAAAAAAAATTATATTGTTTTGATATTTTTATTTATTATTTGAAAACTATGCCATAAAAAATGACAACTATTAAATTAATATTGTTTCAAGTCCTTAGGTTTTCACATGAGTCATTAAATACATTTTTCCTTATTGTTACAGTGACTTTCATGGAGTCATCTCTTAGTTGTTTCCTATGTAAACATATTCAAACAATCTGTCATTGTCCTAACAAAGATACTGCCATTTGATATTGGCTAGCAAGAGAGAAGTTTTAATTATCTCCCTTGCACCGGATACATTCCAAATTACTCACAGAAAATATACAAATATATTTATTTTATTCTTTTATTTTTATCATTTTTGTTCTTTTATTTTTATGTCTTTCTTTTCTTTCATCTTCTATTTTTTGCCTCCATTCTTTATCTCCTTTTTCTTATTTTTTTTGTTTCTATTTTCTCCGCTCTTTCATTATTCTTTTCTTTCTTTATCCTTTTTCCTTTTTTTTTCTTTCTTTGCACTTCATTTTCTTTCATTCTTCATCCTTCTGCTTCTCTGTAAGCTTGGTTATGTGGAATGGATAATGGCTCAAAATTGAAAACTGGAGAACTGTTAGAATTCCAGTTGGGTTTGTTTTATTCACTTGTGCACAAATACCTTTGGGAAAGGTAAGAACCCACTTCTTCTCCATGCAGTGATGGATTAATTAGGAAGGCTATTATCTCCAAAACATTTTTACAATCTAAAAAGGAATCAGTACATACACTAGGCTTCAAAAATCTCCTAAGCCGACCAAGCATAGAGATGAACACAATATGGGAACCGGTAATACGGAATGCCAGAGAAAATCATAAGTGTCAAAAAATTGCAATATGACCTCTGGTAAAAAAATACTAGAGAAAACCATTAACATCAAAAAATACTAGAGAAAACTATTAACATCAAAAATTGCAATATGAACTCTGGTAAAAAAATACTAGAGAAAACCATTAACATCAAAAAATACTAGAGAAAACTATTAACATCAAAAATTGCAATATGAACTCTGGTAAAAAAGGGTTACTGGACATTAGGTTTATAAGTCCCAAAAATTCAGTTGTTCTTGTCCTTAAGGACACATGGCCCAGTGAATATAGTTGACCCCAAGAGTTGTGAGTTCAATACCAGGCTACAGCAGTGGTGAACAAGTAACTTACAGGGTTAGAGGGAGATAACTCATGACTTCCAGAAGAGGCGTTAGGCAAGGAAGGGAATTCATATACCCCAGTGATTGTAATAAAGGGTTAAGTTCGAAATTCCTAGTAGAAGGTCACACAACAGCCGAAACGTCATAAAATGGCAAGAAAGATGAGGACAATAGTCCAAATAATGTAAATAATGTAAATACTACCTCATTTCAGAAATATAGACAAATAAAAATATTTTCTCACTATTTAAAGTGGGAAAATATTTTTAGATTGTAAAATCATAAATCATAAAAAGACAAATCAATATATTTGATTTTTTAAAATCCTTTCACCCCAAGCAAGGCAGGACTGCCACTAGTGTGCAGAGATTTCTAATGAGAGAAAAGACTGGTTACAGGGTATATTGAAGAAAGGATAAAAGATGAATGGGATTCAAGAAGACAGATGATGTCAACTGATGTTGCATTTAAATGTTTGGAGATTTGTAGCTATCAGGAAAGAATGCAAACAGAAAGGAGATCTACAGACGAGAAGAGTGATAAAAGAAACTGTAGAAGTGAGGTTACATTTAACAAATTCGACAGTAAAAGGCTAGGATCTAGATGCCAGTCTGGTAGCATGCTTAAATTCCCATGAACCAAACACCAAGAAAAAAAAATTCAACAGAGCAGTTACCATAAAAATATTTGTGGAAAAGACAGAGGGAAGCCATGTCACATCAGTAAGTGACTGAAGATGGGCTGCTATATTGCAGATCCTACTTTGGATTTTGTTGAGAACCTCAAGATGAATAACAGGTCCACCTGTGGTATTGTAACAGTATTCAATGCACAAACAAAGGGTAGATTTATAAATGTATAAGATGGATTCTGACAAGAAAGCCCTCTGGCCCAACACAGAGACCCAACCTTCCTAGTAGTTGATGCAACTATAGATTCAGTATTTTCATTCTACTTCAGGTCAGCTAAAAAAGTGAGGACGAGGAGACACAGTTTTAGTTTCCTTGTTTTTTCTCTTAATTTTCTTTTTCTAAAACTCTTTTTTGACATTCTCTTTGTTTTTTTGCCTTTTCTTTCTCAAGTATGCGATTTCTAGAAAGTTTTTATACAATTCTAGCCACTCTAAATTACATGAGTTGTATGACAATGCCTTTTCAACTTCTGTTCAATTTTTTAACACCTTCAGCACCAACATTTATCTTATTTTTGGGGCTGGAGTGCATAAACTAAGAATACAGTAATTAAATTATCCAAAGAATAAATCATCTTCTGTAACCCAGAAATTTTAGTCATCTCTTTCTGATTGTTAGTATAAGTTTTCTTGTAATTTGAAAAATAAAAACCTTTCCTTTTGAAAACTGGGAGATGAGGTGAATGAATTGAGAAACTTAGGTGTAGGTGGGAGGTTACAGCCATAACCATCCAGCAGTGAGGGATTGTGGGTAAGGTCAGTGGTTATAAAACAAGAATAAAGACAAGGAGCAGGGGTTCATTTTTATAGTCACCAGAAAGAAAGTGAATAGAAAGCCAAAATGTGAAAAGAAATAGAAAATAAGACAATTTATTTTTCTGCCCCCAAATTAGTTATAACTAGATCACCCATAAACTCATTGAGTTCCTTTTTAAAAGCAGTTCATGAGACAAAATGATGATGTAACAATATTATCAATTTTATTATTAAAATTTGTACCTATGCCATCAAAAATTATGACAAAATATTTGAGAGGGTTATTAACAGATTACTTACAGATTATCCCCCCCCCCCCGAGCATGACAGGATGGAATATATATATATATATATATATATATATATATATATATATATATTTATTATAAATTATTCACTGCTCTATACACCATATATCAAGCACTGTTTTAAATTAATGTTTTGGACAGAAAAAATTTTTCTTTTTTCTCTCCTCACTCTATACTCACTCGGATATATATATATATATGACCACCTGCTATTAATTTTTCTATGCATGGACAATTTGCTAATGTTAATTGACTCCCAGTGAGTGACCTCTTCCAAAACGGCGACTACCCACCAGCACGAAAGAATAAAAATCACTGGTCAAGCGACCCTTTTAACAAAAATTCATTTTGGCAGTACAGTCCTAACTTCTAAATTAGGAGAATTTAAGTTAGTAATCTATTTCATTTTCCTTTAATCTAAGCCAGAAACATTTTCTTGTTGTTTTGTTATTGTAGTGAAGTGTTTTGCATTTAAGATGTACTTATTATATTTGACAAGTTCAAGAGATTAGTCAGTTTCTGTCCAACTTGGATAAATTCGGGCATAGGAAAAAAAATTACTTCTATGTGAAATTTAAATTTTCAATGTTTAGTTTCATTATCTTTATTTTTGCTCAATCGTTTTACTCTCTCTCTCTCCCCTTATTGTTGTCATTTTTTTTCTTGTATGTTTGTTTATTTTTCCATATATTATCGCAGATTCTCTTTTACTATCACTCACTTTTAAGAAAAAATTGAAAGCTTTGGTTTGTGAAGACTGAGAAATGATGGACCAAATAAATAAGTGCCAACATCAGTTAGAATCGAAGTGGTCACACTACAAAAAACACTACACAGACTGTAATAAAAGATTTTTTTAAGCCTACACCAGTGTGAATAAATGATTTTTATTTCTTTTGTTAACAGTTGTAAAAACGTTTTTAATGTTAAAAAAAATAATTATGCTGAATAAATTTTTTCAAAGTTAGACCATCTTATGTTCTCATTTATTTATTACCAGATCACATGGTAAAATACTAAAATATGTACATTCTGGAAAGTGAAATATACGATCGTGGGAAGAGTAGGTCATGTCTTTAGTGAGCAACCACCTGCTGTATGCGACCAGTTTTTGACGGCATTAGGGGTGGTCGCATACAACAGGTTCCACTGTATATATTCCATCCTGTTTATGCAATTGGTCCGTCATGGCCAATCCATTTTCCAGGGAAATGTGCATCCATAAGTGTCCTCACAATATTAGACCAAATGTAAAGAAGACTTGAAAAAGTCTACAAAAAACTGCAATAGTCTAAATCATATGGCTTCTGACCATTAAATACCTGTAATGGTAATAAGGCTTTATGAACACCCTGCACATCTTTCATCATAGATCTCTTCCAATTTTTCATACCTGAACAGTTTTGTATCCAAACATAAAAAAGCAAGTTTTCTAACAAAAGTAATGCTTTTTTTTTTGTTAATCCATCAAATGTTTTCTCTCTTTAAACATTATTTTTGGTGAATAGTCATATTTCAGTAGAAGTTCCATTTGTTTATTAAACAGTATATATATATATATATATATATATATATATATATATATATATATATATAGGATTAATGTGGAGAAGCTTGTCACTGAACTGAGCAGTCATGCTGACTTTGAAACTTTGAAGTTTCGTGAAGTTTTGCACAGTTATGATGTCCTTACTTGTCAGGACAGATTAAGGACATTAAAACGATTCCTTCACAAAACTTCAAAGCTGGCATAACTCTCCTCAGTTAAGTGATGAACTTCACATTAATCCTATTAATTAGCTTCATATTGAGCACTTTATGACAAAACACTTGCTTGTCAAAATATCTTTCTATCAGTAAACCACCAAAAAACAACAATCTTGGCACTAAGCATCATCACAACTCTCTCTCATTATATAAAAATTCTAATGACATAATTGATTACAGATTTGATCACTTTAAATGTTATTTTCAGTGGATACTATTATTTGAGTAGATGATCCATTTATTTATTAAATAGTATATCTATTTTTGTCTACCAGGCTGAATATTTGAGAAATCTTATTAAAGATGCGCTTTTCAACAGGATTTGAACCAACAACCCCAAGGATAGTAGAGGGAACTGTCATTAGATCCGATGTGCTTTAATCAAGTTGGCCAAGAACCTTTGTTGATTAAGCAAGGCTGAAAAGTGTGTTTAAACAAAATCTTTCTCATAGATTCTTGAAATTTTCATATCAGCTCAGTTTTGTATTCAAACATAAACAAAGCAATATTCTAAAGTGGTAATTGATTTATTTCATTTTTAATCCAACAGATTTCATCAATTGAAATATTATTTTTAGTAGATAACCATATTTGAGTAGATGTTTCATTAATTCATTTATCATGCAGTATAAGTATTTAATAAAGGGTTTAATTTCCTAAAAAGGTCATCAAATAGAAAGAGGATATAACAATTGAAAATCAACACTATATATTTTGAAAGTAATAAGGGATGTTCTTATTTATTAATACAACAAATTTTATCGATTTAAACATTATTTTTAGTAGATGCCCGTGTTTGAGTAGATGTTATGTTTATTTATTAAATGTTAAATTTATTTATTTTTGTCTACTGGCTTAATTATATTTCAGTTGGTCAGAGCTTACCAGATTTAGCAGTAGCTGCTCATAAAGACACAGATTCAAATACTGCCAGAGAGCATAAATTTTTCTTTAATAAGATTTCTTGAATATTCAGGTTGGTAGACAAATATAGTGTAAATAATGAAAACTCCTCATCCCAGAAATTAATTTCCTGTAGGTTACCCAGATCGATATACACATAAAGAAGGCCAGGGGGTACAATGGCTGAAACATTTTGATAAAAGCAACAAAAATGAGGACTGTAGTCTGACTATAAATAATGTAAATAATAATAACCCCTCATCTGAGAAATTAATTTCCTGTAGGTTACCCAGATCAATATACACCCGAAGAAGGCCAGAGGGCACAATGGCTGAAATGTTGTGATAAAAATCAACAAAAATGAGGACAGTAGTCTGACTATAAATAATGTAAATAATAATAACCCTTCATCTGAGAAATTAATTTCCTGTAGGTTACCCAGATCAATATACACCTGAAGAAGGCCAGAGGGCACAATGGCCGAAACATTTTGATAAAATCAACAAAAATGAGGACAGTAGTCTGACTATAAATAGTGTAAATCAGGGGCCGGCAAATTATAGCACACGTGCCACATGTGATATGCCACATGTGGCATGCCAAGTAATTTCCAATGGCACAATTTGTTGAACTAAGGAAGTCTCTGGAAGACAAAAATTTAGAAAAGTCTGCTGCTATTCTTAACTGTTGGACATCCTTCCTAAGATCTATTTGAAGAAAACTGCTTTTGCTCTTCTTTCGGTTTTTGGTTCAACTTATTCCTGTGAGCAAATTTTCTCTCACACGAAAGCAGTGTTAAATCCACAAGGAAGTTTCATAACAACTGAATATTTAAAAAACTGTGTAAAACTTAAGTTACGCAACATCAAGGGAACACCAGTTGCTGTAAGCTTGAATGTGTATTTGGTGTAATGGATAACATCTCTGTATTGGAAATTAGAACACCAAGTTTCAATTCCAGTCAGATTCATTATATTCACCTTGAGAAAAGTATGAATCCACCTCTTCTGTTCCCGTTTATTGGTTAATTAGTAGAACTTGTATCAGTAAATCATTGTTATCTTAAAAAAATTATTACAATCTCAAAATATTTTCAGACTTCAAATAGCAGTTGATAAACTGTAAAAAACAAAACCAATCGCCTGGTTCACACACTTTTCCTGCTTTTGAATAAGAGTAGAGGTTTATCCCTTTGTTTTCTGTTTAGGATTAGATTTTTGGTTCCTTCAAAAGTTTTCTCATTCCCTTTCACTCTCAGTAACCCTTTGCGTCTTAGTGGCATTACTGCCTTGCTTGAAGGTAAAATGATTTAAAAAAAAAAAATCTTTTATCAATGTAAGGGAGATAATCATTTTGAATTTTAGTCTATGAATAAGATGTTGGTAAATTTTTCACTTTGTAACGATTATGTAATAACACACAGATGAAAAGAAGTCTTGGAGTGACAGAGATGTGGTTCTACTGACAAAAGTCCTTAGAAACTAAAAAAAGGTGCTGAATTGCTATGTGATATCAATCCTCCTATACAACAGTGAGTAATGGATAATCTCTTCACAAATGAAGCAATAAAATTGTTGTTCTGCAGCAGGATGTTGAGGATATCATGGACGGAGGATGTGAACAATGAAGAAATTTAAGAAAAATAGGAACAAAAACAAGAATTTTTCTTAGTTGAAATTTTTGGGATACATAATCTATCTATATATAAAATTATGTGACTTCTGTTCATCAGTCCATCTGTCACACCACCTAAAATAGCCATACATTGACCAATTGAAACCAAATTTTGGGTTAAAGTGCAAACAGGTAAGGTGGGTACAAAATACAATTAGTTTACTCAGGTGCATAAAAACTGCAAAGTAGGGTTTTTGTCAAAGTATTTTTTTTTAAATCAGCTGATTTAAATTTCATCAATTGAAAAATGGAACAAAACGTAGAGTTTGTAAATCTCAACAAAAACTGTTAGAAATAACTTCAACAATATTGTGTAGACTTCAACATGTGCCAATGTATTGCAAATAAATTCTTGTAAGGAAAAGGGGCTTGGATAATCTGACATTCATGAAACATATTGAAGGGTGCACCTTGGCGTGGTGTAATGGTTAGCAAGCTTGTTTTGCTAGAACTTATTATAATTGAGTAGTGAGTTCAATCCTCACTGGGTGTCCCATACTTTTAGCCTTGTGTCACATCTAAGCGGCACTTAGAAGAATCACCTACATTGGGCACTTCCAGGTGGTGTAATGGTTAGCAAGCTTGTCTTGCTATAACCATTACAATTGTGTCGTGAATTTGATCCTCACTGAGTGTCAAATTTTTTTTAATCATTACACCCCAAGTGGGCACCTCCAGGTGGTGTAATGGTTCGCAAGCTTGTCTTGCTAGAACCATTACAATTGAGTAGTGAGTTTGATCCTCACTGGGTGTCCCATACTTTTGGCCTTGTGCCACATCTAAGCAGCACTTAGAAGAATCACCTACATTGGGCACCTCCAGGTGGTGTAATGGTTAGCAAGCTTGTCTTGATAGAACCATTACAAATGAGTAGTGAGTTTGATCCTCACTGGGTGTCCCATACTTTTGGCCTTGTGCCACATCTAAGCGGCACTTAGAAGAATCACCTACATTGGGCACCTCCAGGTGGTGTAATGGTTAGCAAGCTTGTCTTGCTAGAACCATTACAATTGAGTAGTGAGTTTGATCCTCACTGGGTGTCCCATACTTTTAGCCTTGTGTCACATCTAAGCGGCACTTAGAAGAATCACCTACATTGGGCACCTCCAGGTGGTGTAATGCTTGTCTTGCTAGAACCATTACAAATGAGTAGTGAGTTTGACCCTCACTGGGTGTCCCATACTTTTAGCCTTGTGTCACATCTAAGCGGCACTTAGAAGAATCACCTACATTGGGCACCTCCAGGTGGTGTAATGCTTGTCTTGCTAGAACCATTACAAATGAGTAGTGAGTTTGATCCTCACTAGGTGTCCCATACTTTTAGCCTTGTGTCACATCTAAGCGGCACTTAGAAGAATCACCTACATTGGGCACCTCCAGGTGGTGTAATGGTTAGCAAGCTTGTCTTGCTAGAACCATTACAAATGAGTAGTGAGTTTGATCCTTACTGGGTGTCCCATACTTTTGGCCTTGTGCCACATCTAAGCTGCGCTTAGAAAATCTCCATACAACATATTGAAGGCAAGAGGAATAGAAGAAAACAGTGAGTAATGAAATTGGTGTAAATGGATGAAAGAAAAAAAACTGGTGGGTGTAATAAGGGGATAAACGCTACTTAGAGCTACAAAGGATAGGAAATTGGGGAGAGCCATGATGTTTCCCTTCACAATCTGAAGGGATACGGCAGATAAAAGAAGATTTCATAACAAGTCATATATGTTCAAATATAAGCATCTCAGACAGTTCAAGAATATCTTTTGGTCCTGGGTATGACAGTAAACTGCATCTGGCAGCAAGGCCTCTGATTGGGAGGTGGTGAGGAGCATGGAACCACCTCTTAATCGCTGTTGTTCCCAGGGTCACCCTAACCTGAAGTGGTAGCACTTGTTAGGGGCCCAGCTATGGGCAAATAGTAAACCCAAAACTGGGGTCAAAACATTATGAAAGTATAAAAATAAATTTTTATAGAAATATATACATAAAAATAGACTTTTATAGAAAAATATACATTTTGAAGGAAAAATATTACCAACACTACATGTTTGAAAGAAAAATATTATTACCATAACACATTTTTGAAGGAAAAAAATTATTGCTATGTCAGTTTTGGTTAAAAAAAAAATTATTACCAGCAATATATTTTTGAATACAAAGCTAGAAGATGTTTTTATTTTTCTAAAATAAAATAATTTTCATCAAAATCTGACTAAATCAACCTTCTCACTATAACCGAACATTAAAAAAAGTATGTAATTCACAAAGTTTTGGAGGTATTTTAAAATTAATTTAAAATAATAAATTTTAAATTCACAAAGTTTTATGTTACCATAAATACAATACAAATTAAAAACTTTTAAAATCACTAATTTTTTTCAGTTATTGAAAAATTTGAAGCTTCAACTGTTTCCTTCTCAACCAGATATAAATGCCAATGCTGGATGTTCAAGCACCAGATGAAGGGCAGATTTTCAATCCTGGGATCATCCTGATTCCAAAAAGGTATAATATGTCTATGTAAAGAAAGTGTGAGTTTTTAACTGTTCCCACCTCATCTGGACACAAATCCCAATGCTGGATGTTCAAGCACCAGATGAAGGGCAGATTTTCAATCCTGGGATCATCCTGATTCCAAAAAGGTATAATATGTCTATGTAAAGAAAGTGTGAGTTTTTAACTGTTCCCACCTCATCTGGACACAAATCTCAATGCTGGATGTTCAAGCACCAGATGAAGGGCAGATTTTCAATCCTGGGATCATCCTGATTCCAAAAAGGTATAATATGTCTATGTAAAGAAAGTGTGAGTTTTTAACTGTTCCCACCTCATCTGGACACAAATGCCAATGCTGGATGTTCAAGCACCAGATGAAGGGCAGATTTTCAATCCTGGGATCATCCTGATTCCAAAAGGTATAATATGTCTATGTAAAGAAAGTGTGAGTTTTTAACTGTTCCCACCTCATCTGGACACAAATGCCAATGCTGGATGTTCAAGCACCAGATGAAGGGCAGATTTTCAATCCTGGGATCATCCTGATTCCAAAAAGGTATAATATGTCTATGTAAAGAAAGTGTGAGTTTTTAACTGTTCCCACCTCATCTGGACACAAATGCCAATGCTGGATGTTCAAGCACCAGATGAAGGGCAGATTTTTTAATCTTGGGTTCATCCTGATTCCAAAAAGATATATCTATGTAGAGCAAGTGTGTCTTGAATTAGAATCAATAAGACATTTCCTTAATTTGTATTTAAATTCATTGTATTTATTTTCAATTTTCTGCTTGAATTATTCACTTATATTGCATATGATCCATTATTGTATATAATTAGGTTACAATAACTATTTACACTATTTACATTGTTTGGACTCATCTTTAATATAAAAGTGTTGGTTCAAGTAATTGAATGACTTGACCCAAAGAGTTGTAAGTTCAATACCTGGCCATAACAAAGATGAACAAAAAACTTGGAGAATTGAGTTACTAAAGGGAAATAACCAAAACTGAGATCTCCAGAAAAGGCATAACATGTAGAACTAGAACAATCTACCCCATTGGATGAAATAAAGGGTTTAACTTGAAATTCTAACATATATCACCTGAAAAAGTATACTTATACTCATTGCCACTGCTGCTGGTTGTGGTCGCTACTACCAGAATTTAATCCCTCATCCAATGCATCAGTTTCTTTGATCCCAAAAATGGCAACAGCCATATTAGATGTTTCCCTATAAAGAAGCATTCAGAATCCATTGATCAAACATCTGTATTACTTTTGGTAGAAATTTATAAAAGTCTTTCTTTTAAAACAATTTTTCAGGAAAATATGTTTCTCAAGTTCAGTAGCTGTTATCAATCTTTCCAGCATTGATGGGGGGCTTCCTTTCTAGCTTTTTATTTGAAATAGTGGGAATGTCAACATCTTGATGATATTATTTCCTTTTTGAGTTACATGTGCTTTCAAATTTAGTAGGTGCTGCTTTTAAGAATCCTTGTGTGATGTGGTTTCTGGTAATTTCTATAGTTCTTTGTTTGTGATTCCGTAGCACTAGTCCTTAAAGTGAAAAGAAGTGTGGTCTTCACTAAGACCCAGAGACTTTACCTGTTCTTTTTGTTGCTGTTGCCACAACAGATTGAGTCATCTGTTTCCAGCTTTTTTTCAGGTGTATAAAGAGACAGATTTAAATGACAATGGTAATAATATTAGCCATTTCCCTATAAGGAAACATTTGGAATTCATTGACTGAGCAGCCAGTACTGCTTTCAGTTGAAACTTATAAAATTTTTCTCCTGAAACAATTTTTCAAGGAAATAGGTTAAACTCGTTCTTTTTGTTGCTTAGACTGTTACCCTAATATATTGGCTTTCCTGCTTTCAGCTTTCTTCAGGTGTATGAAGAATGATATTTAAATAACAATGGCAATAGTAATATCAGCTGTTTCTCTATAAGAAAACATTTGGTATTGACTGAACAGTCAGTACTGTTTTTGGTCAAAATCTATAAAATTTTTTTCTTAAAAACAATTTTTAGGAAAATAGGTTTCTCTCGTCCAGTAGCTGTTAACACTCTTTTCAGTACTGATAAGGTTTTCCTTCCTAACTTTTTGTTTGATGTAGTGTGGGAAGTCAAAATTTTCATTATGTCATTGTTTTCTTTTCAAGTTACATGTGATGTTTTAGCTCTTGAAACTTTTCAAGTGATGTGGTTTCTGTTATTTGGTACAGATCTTTATGATTCTGTAGCACCAGTTCACAAGGTTCAAAGGAGAGTCATTGCCAAAACCCACAGGCTTCATTCACTCAAAGCAATTTGTAACCATTGATCTAAGAAAGCTGTTGTAATTAGCTGACAGTTTAGATATTTCTGAATGGGTTTGGTACCATGCATCACATTCATATGAAAGTCTTGATTTGATGAGGCTTTTTAAGAATATATTTTGAGTTTTCAGGTTAATGTTTTGGTTTTGTAGTAATTTGCAGTGTTGGGTGAAACTTCCTCAAGTACAGCCTATTCTATGTTCAATTTCCTAATCTTCTATACAAAATTTGCTATAATCATATATATATATCAGGGTATTTGAAGTGTTTAATATTTACTAACTCCATATTCTGAATTTTTATGATGAATTCAGAGTACTTGGCATCACTGCTTTCAATCCAATTCCAGATTATAGCTTCTGTTTTGAAAAGATTTATTTTTAAGTCCTAATTCTTGGCACCTTTAGTAGATGATGTTGATTTTCTGTTCAATATCATTCTTATCCTAACTATAAATTCTGGTTTCATCAGCATAGTCCCATCTCAGTTCACAAGGTTCAAAAGAGAGTTGTTGCGAAGACCCACAGGTTTCATTCACTCAAAGCCATTTTTTTAATTCAATATTTTAAGTAAAATATTTTAGCAGACCTGCAGGAGACTACCACCACCTTTAAATTTGCTGTTTTTAATTTTTTTTAACTTTTTCAGTGCAATCTTGTTGATTACACCTTAAACTTTCTGTTTGACAAAAAAAATTTGAAAAAATTTCAATATTTAAACAATTTTAGGGTAGGGGCTCAGTTTTTCATACAAATCAATTTTCCATTTTGGAACCATTGGCCAATACATTACCACCACCTGTAAATTTGTTAATTATCAATTTTTTAAAACTTTTTCAGTGCAATCTTATCGATTAAACCCTAAACTTTCTGATTGACAAAAAAAAAATTGTAAAAATTTCAACACTTACACAATTTTTTTTCATACAACCTTATAGTAAATCAATCCTGTGCCATTAACTTTATTGCTTGCACATATTCAACAACTGAATCCTTTGCAAAATTTTTAAATAAAGCCATTTTTGGAGTTTCCGAGGAAGATGCCATCATAAGAACTAAAGAAAACTTGAAAAAGACAAAAACAAGAACAACAACTCGTTCCCAAAAAAACAAAACAAAGCAACTCCAACGTGAGTGGTTCCAAAATGAAGGATCAATTTCCTATAACTTTGTATGAGAAAATGAGCCCCACCAAAATTGTTTAAAATTTGAAATTTTTCCAAATTTTTTTTGATAATCGGAAAATTTATGTAATAATCGATAAGACTGTGCTGAAAAAAGTTTAAAAAAATGAAAAACAACAAGTTTAAAGGTGGTGGTAGTCTCCTTCAGGTCCACTGAAATTTCTTATTTTTTACTTCACTAGAATATCTTGTCTTTTACTTTTCCAGGTTTAATAATTTGTCTTGTTCTTTTGAAGGTTTAATATAATCTTAAGAATATTACTTTTCATGCATGTATTTTTCCATGTGATATTTAGATGTTTTCATTTGATAGCAATTTGCAGTGTTGCACCAAACTACTTCTTGTGCAGCCTATTCTATATTCAGTTTTATTTTTACCTATAATAACTTTGTTATAACTGATTTATATACCAAGGTATTTGAAGTGCTTAATATTTACTAATTCCACAATTTGAATTTTTATGATGACTTCAGAGCATGTGGCATCACTGCTTTCAATCCAATTCCAGATCATAGTTTTTATTTTGAAAAAGTTTATTTTGAGTCCCAATTCTTGACACTTTTGGTAAAGGATTTTGATTTTCTGTTCAATATCATTCTTATCCTAAATATAGATACCTGTGTCATCAGCATAGCCCCACCTAAACATGAATACATTGTCCTTGGGAGTAAAAGCAAGATCATTGTCTTCTATTAGTAAAATTATTTGGAATGTGTGATGGAATGTTTTAATAATCAGTCTCTTCACATCTGTGTTTGTAAATATACAGGGCATAGTCAAGAAAAAGGTTAAATAGACTGGGGTTCTCATTTCTTCCTTGTTTTATTCTTAACAAGGTTTGAAATGTTTTCAACACATATGCAAGATGTTGTGGATTGATAAAATTGCTCTATTGAATAAATTCAGTAAATTTAGAGCTTGGAAAGCAGTTTCTAATGGATAAAAATAGCACTACTAGATTATCGGCAAAGTCTCATCATTTTACAATTGAAATGGTTAGATGTAACCATAAATTCTATACTAACAGTTTCTTCTGTTGCAATTCCTGATTGTGGAATTCTTTTCCGCCTTTTTCCTTTCCAGTCAATTTTGATCTTCAAAAATCTAAATGTTATGCCAGTTGTTATCTTTTGTCCTTTTAATTCCTGTTCTTTTATTGTTCTCTATACTTAATAGTGTTTTTTTAAAAATATTCTTTAACATTCCTTGTGTCAAGGTGGCTTTATTGCCTTGCTTGGGTTGAAATGATTAAAAAAAAAAAAGAAAAAAAGGGATCCATGCCATTTCTTTATATTAGTCTCAGTCAGTTAAGTGCCATACGTGAAACACACTTGGGCGATCATGTCTCGAAAGAGATATGACTGACTGGGTAAAAGATTATCCCGCAGTAGGTTGCCTTTGCTTTCTGCAGTAGATTGGTTGCCAGCCAAGGCTATAGAACCCAATCTGTTCTGCTATTTAACCCATAACTGGAGGGAAGAGATGGCTTAATACCTTTCCCAAGGGTATTTGTGTGTAAGTGAATGCAATGGATTCAACTGGAATTCAAACTTAGCTCCCCAATTTCTCGTTCCGTGCTGATATCCACTGCACCACAACACACATCCTATATATTAGTCTAAAGTGAACAAAAGAGATTTAGTTGGAATTTGAACACAATAGCATACTATTTTTCATTGGCACCTCCATGGACTTTAAAAAAAAATTCTGAAAAACGTATTTTAAATGATCTAAATGCTTTTGTAATGGGAAACAACTAGGGAAGAAAGGCTTATTCTCTCATTTGTATTTCCCCTATTATGAGCTTTATCCACGATATATGAGGGTCATTCAATAAATAGGGTGAATTTTTCGGCATAAGGACTTCTAATACAGATAGAAGCTTGCTTTTTTTTTAATTTTTTTCCTTTACTTCTTTTTCAAAGGGATTTAATTTTTTTTGCAGATTGAAAAAAAAATTGAGAGTTTTGAAGGTTAACAAAGATGGCCGACTAAGAAGAATGCTCCAGGATTGAACAGAGGTCAGTTATCAAGATTTTGGTTACTGAAGGGTGCAAACCAGTTGAAATTCATAGAAAAATGTCAACTGTGTATGGTGCCACATGTTTCAGCAAAAAAAATGTCTACAAGTGGGCTAAATTGCTTAAAGAAGGATGGAGCATTGTTGAGGATGAAGACAGGCCTTGGAGGCCGACAGAAGTGAGGTCTCCTGAGGTGATTGAATCAGTCAATGACCTCATTCAGTCTGACAGAAGGGTGACAGTGGATGAAATTGCAAGGACTTTGAGCCCATCTGTTGGGACAACACACAAAATTGTCCATGATGACCTTACCTACTCGAAGGTCAGCTGCAAGGCCTCACACAGCAGCCCAAACAGTGCAGACCATCAACGAGCTGGACTGGGAACTGCTCCCTCATCCCCTCACAGCCCAGACCTTGCCCCTTCAAACTTTCACCTGTTTGGTCCCTTGAAAGCGTTCACGAGAGGCATGAAGTTTGAAAGTGACAATGAAGTCAAAAGTGCTATGAGCGATTGGCTGAGACATCAGTCCAATGATTTTTACACTGAGGGAATACAGAAGCTTGTGCACAGATGCGAAAAATGTGTGACACTGCTGGGAGACTACGTTGAAAAATAAACAAAAAGTAAGCTTCTATCTGTATTAGAAGTCCTAATACCGAAAAATTCACCTTATTTATTGAATGACCCTTGTAATAACACCATATTTCCCAGATGGAATACAATAGCTGAAAAGAAAAAGAATGACAAAAATGCTTTGTTCTGAGAGAGACTTTTATACTATTAAGACATACACAAAACTATATATACATATATATATATATATATATATACAAGTGTCCCACACTGAGAATAATGTATCACATATATCTATACAGCAAAGTCAAGTCTAAGGAGAAACAAAAAGAAGGGTTTTACATATAATATGGAGATACTCCCGTCTCTGGGGAAGCCATTTTTAGGACTCCAGATTCAAGTGGTTCAAATTCATCTATTTTCCATGCAAGGACATATTTCAGGAACGAGAGACAGCAAGTCTTTGGTTTCCCCAAATTGAGGACTGCAAATCAGATTTTCTTTCTATATCTAGGAAAGATATATTCCCAAAGGGAAACAGCATTATAAACTTGTAAACTGCCGTGGGGGCAAATTTAGCCTCTGCCTGGGCTTTGGGGGTGCTGAAAGAAAGCAAACTTTCAGTTTGCTGTTGGAAAATGAATTGAATTTGTTTTTGTGACTTATCCCAATGAAAGGGAGATAATTGCTTTCTGCAGCCTTACATTTTCTTTCAAGTTAATGTTTTTGTTTTGTTTGAAAGATAATAGGGTTAATCAGTATAAAAAGAAAATTTAATAACCTTAAATAAATATTTTTAATATTATTCAACCAAAAAAGTAAAAGCAAACACACTTCCACTCAATTTGATTAGCAAATTTGATGGTTGCCTGAAAAAAAAAAAAAATGAGAAAAATAAACTAGAAAAAACAAAACAAAAAAGAGGTTATTGAATTGATCGTTAATTTTTTTTATCTCTACTTTTAATTAGTTTTTTGCCACTTAGAAGACTACTTCGAAGTCGAAGTGCGTTTGTCACGGGACAATAGCTCTAGAGTTTGTCACTCTAGAGCTTCTATAAAAAAAAAATCAAACATTTGCAAAAACATAAATAAATATTTACAAAAAATGTTCACACTCAAAAAAGACATTATTACATTTTTCCATTCTTCAAACACATGTTTATTTTATATCAAGCTGATCAGCAATGACAAAGATCTGAGTTTTAAAAAAATCATAGTGTAGTAGTGTAAAATTTAAAAAATATTAAAAAAATACCAGTCGATTTTTTTCACAAACACATCAGAAAATTTTTAAATGCAGAAAATATTGCGTTTTATTGTGTATCATAAAATTTTCTAGGAAAATTAATTTTTATATTTTCTTCAATTAAGATTTCAAATCATATTTTTAATAATTTATTCATACTCGATCTTATTTATCTTTTTTGTCAATGATATAACAACTGTGAGAATTTAACTCGTTTTATATAAAAATTAAGAATATTTAAAATTCCCTAGTCAGTCAGTTAAGTACCATGCGCGATACACGCTTTGGGCGATCATGTCTCCAAAGAGACATGACTGACTGGGCAGAACATTATCCCGCAGTAGGTTGCCATTGCTTTCTGCGGTAGACTGGTTGCCGACCAAGGCTATAGAACCCAATCTGTCCTGTTATTTAACCCATAACTGGAAGGAATAGACGGATTAATACCTTTCCCAAGGGTATTTGCGCGTAAGTGAATGCGAGGAATTCAACTGGAATTCGAACTCGGTTCCCCGATTTCTCATTCCGAGCCGATATCCACTAACATAACCAAACCCAAGAGTTAAGTAAAAGTGGGAGTAAAAAATTGATCTGATATTTCAGCAAAAAATCTAAAAATAAAAATAATGAATTCTATATAAAGATCGTTCATTAATGAATAAATACTGAAAATTTTAATTAAATCCGATGATTTTTCGACTTTTAGTAAATTTAAAAATAGGTGGATTAGTTTTTTTTTTAATCTCGAAAGAGCGCATAATTTTTTGCAAGTATTTCTTAACTTAATTACTTAACTTAACTACCCGCACGTTCTATCAACAAAAATATCCGATCTCAAAAGTTTTAAAGTAACTTTTGATGTGATTCGAACTTCATCATTTATCACGTCATCTAAGAAATTCGGACAACTTACGAAAATTACTGAAACTTTAAAAAAGACATCTTTACTAGATGAGCCATCTTACCTACCCTCGCACGTGTTAAAGTTGTTTGAGTTATCCCCCTTGGATTGCTATTCACTCTTCAATTTCCAAGAGTCAATGTTACGATTTGCTCAATTTTACCGCGATGAAAACTTGGAGGCACACGTTTTAAATTGTTGGGTTTTTTTTTCTTTAAAACCTCGCGAAACTGCTTAGGTAAGTTTATTTTGACATTGTTAACATAATATTCCGATGACACAGATAATTTGAGGATTAAAAAAAAATGTTATCTTTCTTTTATCATTATCGGCATATCGTTTGTTTACAATTAGTTATCATTCAACTAAAATAAAATTTTAAAAATTAGTGGCGGAAAAAAAAACAACCCAAAAATGCACTATGTTTTCAGTACCACCCAGAAGGTGTTTTTAATTATAAGTACTTAATGTCAATCTGTCTATAACATTACGTAAAATTTGTAAATTCTTACTGTTTTAAAAAGAAAAATGTATTTTTTTTCAATTTATTTAATTTATTTATAGTGCGGCGATATTCAAATAAAAAATGACCACTGATAACACAAACAATAACGTAAAGACTTACAAGACAGGCCAGCAGTGTTATAAAGAATTACAAGAAATTTACCTTTTTCTTCTTCCAGGGTGTTGCAACTTGTTGCCTTGTAATTTTATTGTAATGTTATTTATTAAAAGTAACTGTTATAAACAATTTTCCTGTAGAGGGGAAATTCTTACTGCAAGAAACAGTAAAAAAAAAAAAACAACAACCAAAATGCAGAGGATTTACGAATGTGTACAAATATGGCACAAGGCCAAAAATGGGCACTTAGAAATGCCGGTTTTCATCTTAAACTTGGCTAGCCCGAGGCCGTCGCTATTATATAGGAGGTCTTGGCTAACCACAATCACTGACCCAAACATACAATGATCCCTGCATAAAGAAAAACTCATTCTTAGCATTAAATGGCAGTCACCATTAGAGACTCTTGAAGTCCTAATTAGTCCTATTTGTCTGTGGGGTAGGGGAATAAAATGCCAACTTTTAAAACTTTATAAAACCCTAAATGAATATTTAAGACAAAACCCCCAAATCCTTATGTGACAGAAAAACAGCTTTTTCTCGGTTTCTTGTATTAAAATTTAAACTGTAATGAATGGTCAGTGCATGTGCACGTGTTAATCATCATTTAATCACTTTAAAATTTAAATGTTAACATGTTTTTAAAAATCACAACGCAATGCATATTTGATCGTAGTTACAATAACTTTGCCTTTTTTGTAATTAACCCCTGAAGATGATCTTTTAGAAAATGTTGAAACTAAGTACTAAAGTTAAAAAAAATAATTTATGGCACCTTTCTTAATGAATTTCATTTCATCTCATCTCAACATCAAGAGTTTGATTTAGACAACTAGAAAGGATCAGTATAAAAAATAAAAAATAAGTACACACAATGATACTATATTTCAATAAAACATGTAATGAAGATACACTGTCTAGTGTCTAAATAAATACTTATTACAAACAAGAAGTGTCATTTTTATGACTGAGAATGTACTATGGTTAAGTATTTTCTTTTTTATTTGTATTTGAATTTAATGAAATTAGTTTTTTAAAAGAGGGATTGCTGCCCAAATACACAGTTCTGAGTTGTTACATGTACAGTACAATAATGACAAAAACAAAGGAGAACAAATTTTTTTTATGATGTGTTTCGTCTGGGTTTCTTCAACTTGTCGTTCAAAGTCACTTTTAAACACCACACTCTACCATCTCTCCTTTTTATCTTTTCTCTAAGCATATGGTAGAAGTAACAACACCCTCGAGACCTTGTTCCTGAGCATAGGGATTCAATATCTTTCTCCTTAGTGGCTGAACTTTTTCCTACATTCGTACGTACACACACACAAATTACCTTGTAATGTCTTCTTTCTTATACTCGTGTATTTTCTCTCCTTTGTTATTCAGTTAAACAAAACATATTGCCTTGTTGAAATTTATTTAATTTCTCTTATGGATAAATTTTGTCTGCCACTGCTTTTTTAGTCGGACAATCTCTTCAAAGATGGAGAGATTCGAAGCAACAGAAATATGCATGGATTGAACATGTGAGCAACGACAAAGTGTTTGAGAGAGGTTGCAAACAAAAAGGAAATTTATGCTTAACATCAGGAAGAGACAGTTCAGGTTTCTTTGACATGTAATTAGAAAGGACGGCTTGGAGAATCTAATACTCATGAGTAGACAGACAGACACACTGGAAAGCAATGTGAGACATACTTGATTGGCTTATCCAAATGGATGGTGGAGCAGGGTTTGAAAGAGATACTAGGAGAAAATGTTACAAGCAACAAGGTTTAGGGGTAAGTGGAGGTCCATGATTGCTTACGTTCTGAAAAGTCATGGCACATAAAGAAGAAAGAGCAGTGCTGTAACTCACCCTGTTGAATCTCATTGAATTAAAGTGATGTTTCTGTTGATGTAACTAAATATGTACATGAAGGAGAGGGAGGGATACAAAAATTTAGATGCTGGTTATAATTTTGCACAGACAGGGAATCTGAGAATGTTGGGACGCTGACATTTTAAGCTTTTAAATTTTTTTTTTTTATACATGTGGTCTGTTTATATATTCTAGCCAATTTAAATTCTTTTTGTTTTTGCTTGTATGATTTATTTTTCCGATAGAGTGATAATAGAAGATCTGCCAAGAAAGGTATATTGTAAGAACCTGGACACAAGTTTACTGTGGACAGTCTAGCAATTAAGGCCATATTGAGACATTTTATTGTAGTAAATTGTTTTCCTTTTTAATTAAAGTAGCATTTTTTAAAATCAAAATTATGCTTTGGTTCATTATGGTGATCAACTAAAATATATATACACTCACACACAAAGAGTTTGTTTCTTAACAGAGCAGATTCATGCTGATTTTAAAGTTTCATGTAGACA
Organism: Ascarosepion bandense; assembly: GCA_037127315.1. NCBI lineage: Eukaryota > Metazoa > Mollusca > Cephalopoda > Sepiida > Sepiidae > Ascarosepion > Ascarosepion bandense. The sequence goes on from JBBBDQ010000707.1 coordinate 4,700,223, forward strand.
CTGTTGTGGTGTTTTCACTGATCAGGGCTGTTGTTAGATCCTGTTTTGTTTTTTTTGTTTTTTTTTTCTTGTTTATATAGAATATGGTGTGATTTTGTGGAAGTTTTCTTGTTTGTGATTGGTTGGTTATTCTTTTTTTCCCTTTGTTTATGATTGGTTGATTTTTCTTTATTTTTATTGTGTAGCCTTTTGGTTTATTTTTAGTGTATGCATGAATAGGTGTTTGTTTAATTGGGTTGGGCTTTTTTTGTTGTTTTGACCTCTTTTATTGGTTTGACCTTTTTCTTAGTGTGTTGGTATGTTTTGCCACATGATGGTTTTATTTCTGGGTTATGGTTTGGTGTTATTGGATATGTGTTTGTGGGCTTTCATGTGTTTTTTATTTTTATTTTGTTTTATTTTTTGTTCTGTGTGTGTGTGTATATATATATATATATGTGTGTGTGTGTCATATGAATAAAATATAATTGCCAACATTTGAGTTTGAACATGGATTGCCAGAGAACATAGTCGACTTTGTTTTGATGTAATTAGAGGAATCATGCTGCTGGGACCATGTGACATTGTAAAAATAATCTATGGGTACATAATAAGCATTTGAGTCAGAAAAGAAAAAGTTCTAACAATATTCTTTTAAGGTTGTTATTTTTAGTATATGTGACATATATATTTGATAAGCAACCTTTCTTGTAAGCATGTTTTTTTTTAAAATGACTGACAAGGAAGATTTTAATTGTTTGTTTAGTTTTTCCAGTATTTTAACGCGTTTCCTTTTTGCTGGAGATAAGGAATGTGAAAATGTTCCATAATTATTTTTCAAAGCATTTTCATCCACATTTGTGGTTGTTCTCAAAGTTATGTTTCCACTGTTATTTTATCCTCATGTTCTGACTGTAACATAATTTATTTTGTGTTGTTTATATATATATAATGTTTTAGGACATGTACATAATTTCTTCTATATATGTCCTTATATATAATAAATATTCACAGCTCTATACATCATATATCGAGCACTGTTTTAAATTAATGTTTTAGAAGGAAAAAAATTTTTCTTTTTTCTCTCCTCATTCTATATTCACTCAGATATATATATATATAAATTACATATTGAGGTTGGTATATGCTGATTTAAATGTGTTCATATTGAGCTTTGGTCAATATGAACACATTTAAATGTGTTCCCTAATTGGTTTCTAGATGTTAATAGACTATTATAGAAAAATATACATTTTTGAAAGAAAAATATTACCAACAATACATTTTTGAAGAAAAAATTGTCAGTCATCTTGACAACAAAACTGCTTCAGTCTAACATTTATGAATTCAGATAAACCATAGATAACTGTATTTCTGATGAAAACAAACATTTCAATAATTATGTTGGGCATGGTACCACCCACCTGTCAAGATAACTGACATTATATCACAATACAAGCACATTTAAAGTGGTAAGAAAAAAAAATCTTAAATGTCACACAAGACTGAAAGTATGGACCACTTAGTGAGGACTGAACTCATTGCTCAATAGAGCAAGACCAGCCTGCTAACAATTACACCAGTTCAAAGTGTTTATATAAGTATAGAGTAGATATGGATGAAATAAAATTCCATATTCAAAAACACTATTCTTAAAAAGTGCTTGATACAAAGTAGAGTGAATAATATTTATTTAGAAAAATAGTTACTTTTGTAGTGATATAACATTTGTTATATCACTAATATATAACATTTGTTATATCACTAATATATAACATTTGTTATATCACTAATTATATATATTCAAATATAATTCATTGAATAATACAGCCATATTATATCTATTTATTTTTATAATAATCCATTCTAGTTCTCTAATTGGTTTCTTGATGCTAAAATAAAATTAATCCCCCATCACAGTTACAATAAGTTTGTCTTTGTAATTCAACCCTGAGGATGATCGAAAGTACTTCGGTAAGAAAAATCTATACAAACTTCCTTGATGAATTTTATTTTATGCCAAGAGACAGGTTAAGATTATTATACAAATAAATAGACATAATATGTCTATATTATTCATTGAAACATGTTTGAATGAAGGTATGCCACTTTGTGTGTGTGTATATATTTTGTTTCTATAATTGAAGTCTGATATATGTGCATGTCATTTTTGTTATTACATTAATTTTTACATTATTTCTCACCCAATTACTAAAGTTATGCAACATTGACTCTGGTAGATGGGTGACTACTTTGGAATACTAGCTGCTATAGGCATTAATATGCAGGTGTAGCAGCACAGAATGAGAAATCAAAGAGCCAATTCTGAGTCTTGTTTATCAACCATTCTAGGAAAAGGACAATTCTGAATGCAAAAACCATATGTAGCACATACTTATATGCAGCTCATGAAAGGATTGTGGAGTTCACAATGACTCTATGGTGATGATTGCAGTCATTCTAATGCTATAGAATAAAAAGATTATCTCACTGTACAACATAACGTGGTTTTAGTCTCGACCAGATATGAGGTTATGCATATATCACTCAGTTGAGCCTCCATTTTAGTTGGAAAATCAGGTGTGGGTACTGCAGCTGAATCAAATGTAGGGTTGGAAGAGAATTTGTGATATTCAACCTTATCTGCTGTAGACATGAGGACTTGAATTGATTGTATAGAGGAAGGATAGCTGTTGTTCAGCATATTTCTCAGAGCTGCCGAACTTGTAAGATTCTATACATTGTTTCATTCTATCAGCAAACAATAACTTTGCATCATTTAAGACATGCTTGCATTCGTTATGAGAAAAGAGGTGTCTATTATAATCAGATGTGTTACTCTGGTGCAGCCAAAAGAAGTGATTATGATGGACAATAGCAGATGAGAACCAAGGAGATGAGTGAGATTTAACTTGGAATTTCCTAGTTGGAATGAAAGCATGAATACCAGCTTTCACCCAGGAAGGACACACTCCACCCACGTCTATTGAACAGGTTAAGAGGCTCATTCCTTGTTCCCTGTTTAGGATGTGGTTTCCGGCTTTCTCTTTTCCAATCTTCCCACTTTCTTTTTTTCAATTGGAGTAGATAGACTGAACTATCGCCCGGTTCACACTCCACCCACGTCTATTGAACAGGTTAAGAGGCTCATCCCTTGTTCCCTGTTTAGGATGTGGTTTCCGGCTTTCTCTTTTCCAATCTTTTCACTATTACGTAGCCCCCTGCACATTAGTGGCGTTACCACCTTGCTCAGGGTGATACGATTAAAAAAAAAAAAAAAAAAAAAAGAGACCTCAGAAGTGCATTTTTTGAACAGAGATGCTAAGAATTTTTTTTGGTCCTGAGTATGACGGTAAACTGCACCCGGCAGCAAGGTCTCTGATTGGGAGTTTGTGAGGAGCATGAAACCACCTCTTAATTGCTGTTGTTCCCAGGTCCACTCTGACCTGGAGTGGTAGCACTTGTTAGGGTCCCAGCTATGGGAAAATAGTCAACCCCCAAACTGGGGTCAAAACACTATGAAAGTATAAAAATACACTTTTATAGAAATATATACGTAAAAATAGACTATTATAGAAAAATATACATTTTTGAATACAATACTAGAAGACATTTTCAGTTTTCTAAAATAAAGAATAAAAAAAATTTTCCTTAAAATCTGACTAAATCAACCATCTCACTATAACCGAACATTAAAAAAAAAAAAGAAAAATATGTTAAAACCCCGCATTTTTTGCTTTAAGTAACCCACAGAGGTTGATATGCCATTAAACAAAACTAAAAAAAAACAAACTTTGTTCCAAACAATGTTACAAAGGAAATCATGGAACAAATCCCAATCCACACATTGATAACAGATAGATATTCTGTTGGTATAAGGTTCCTGGATGGAGGGTGAGCAAAAAGAGATATTTACAGACACCACAGCATGATCAAAGTCGCAAGTTGCAAAGAGGGCAGCGCTGCATAGCATGACATGAATCAGGTATAGAAGTAAAGAAGAGATCTAGAAGAGAAGCATGTCCTTCAGGGTTACTGGGGAAGTGTATACAGAAGTCCACCACTTGCGTGAGTGATTGAAAAGTTCAGGGTTTGGATGCTAACAAGATCAGTGACAGTGTTTAAGCCACTTGGTATCATGGACATTAAAGTCACCAAACACAATTATATTTGCAAACGAATATAGGGAAATGGTCTTGTCAATATTGTCAAAAATCCTGTCTAGCATGCAACAGTCATGAGAGGAAGGGGAGCGCTAGAAAAAGAAGAGATAGCTTACTGAGAGAAATAGGAACACATGTAAGAATGGTCTGGATATTCAAGAGAAACCTCCCAAATTAGAGGGAGATGTCCTTGGACATAAATTCTTAAGCCATGCATGTGGACTTTAGAGTCCTTCCTAAAGAAAGGAAGGTAACCAGGAATCAAGGAATCAAAGGAGAGGACTGCAGAGTAAGATTACTCTTCACATAGAGCTAAGATGTCTAGGGACTTTTCAAAGAGAAACGATTCCACACTGCAAAAGTTGGGATGAATACCATGGATGTTGGAGAAAGAAATGTTGAGGGGTTTAGGTGTTTTGCGTTTGGCTGGTTTAGACAATATAGACAAGGCCATTTCCCTATATCTGTTTGCAAATATATTTGTTGTTTCTCACAGGTTTAGTCCATGGTAGCCTCAGCATCCTTCTGTATAACCACATTTTGGTTGCTTCAAGTCTATCTTATGAGCAAACAATGACTTCTTCACATCTTCCTTGATTGCTTATAGTAATATTTAGTTTTTTTTTTTTTTTTTTTTTTTGATAGCGAGTAGTAGTAGCAGTCGGTCATCAAATGTAACATGTGGGAAGGTGCTTACAGAGGCACACATCCATGCATCCTGGTATTTAAATTTCTATACCTGCTTGATTTTTGAACCCTCAAGCCATAGTAAGCATTTTAGGTTCCTCTTTTTACTAATAACCATGCATTCAGTTTTCTTGTGTGTGTATGAAAAACAGATAATAAAAATTTCCTTTATTTTATTTTTTATGAAATAAAGCCATGTCCAATATTATGATGATTATTTTTTTTCATCTTATTCTACCATTTGTCTGTTCATTGAATATAATTGGTGCTTCTATGTATTCAGCGATTCTAAAAAATTTCCTAATGCTTTTTAACTCTTTCTCAGTTATTTCTTTGTTCTGTTGCAAAAACCACCACTTTTGTTGTGAGGTGTGGACATTTTTCAGTAAGCATTTAATGGCTTCTGGTACATTTGCCCTGTAAATAATATTTGGCAGACTTCTGCAAGTCTGTGTGTGTGTGAAACCTGCATATATAAGAGATGTGGGTGAGAGTTAAATAATCTTAATGGACCAAGGAAGCACGCGTGTCCTAGTAGGGGACATCTTACCTACATCTGGAAGCAAGAGATAAAAGAGAGAATGTGAAAGAATTGTTTGCCTTTTTATAAACTAAAATAGCATTGCCTAACAGGTGTTTTAGGCAAAGCCCAGTGGAGTAATTCAGAAGTCAAAGGTGATAAACTAATACAAAAACCGGAAAATTGTAAATGTTACAGTGCCTGAATTGAGTTAGTCTCCTTTAATCGTAATTGCAATCTTGAATTGAATAAAAATGACCAACAAGTTGCCACAATAAAATCCACACTAACAAAAAAGGTGAAGTTATATGCAGCATGGCTAAAAGATTGGAACCAAGATTAATTCCCTCAAAGTTAGATAACGGTTGCATCAATGTTTTGTGTCTTGTTCATATGATGAAATGCAGACTTCTTTTTTTTAAAATTTTTTTTTATTACTCAGTTGAGTTAGCTCATTCATAATTCTATCACAGCAACCATTAATTATGGTCTTGCATAAGGAGCAAAAGTCATTAGGAAGGCATTCTGTGTCATAACATAGCTGGTCATTATACATGGTTGCTGGGTGATGCGCTCGTCTTGCTCCATGGTTAGGTGTCCAGAGCAGTAGATTACATGCGAGTTTTTGTTTTGCTTGCCAGTGTCTTACGAGGCACATTTTGCATTTGTATAACATTGTAGAAATATCAGGGATAGGTCCATAGAGCAGTGATTTACTTGGATGTTGTCTCTAGATGTTTATACTTCTCAGCACCTGAGCGTAGGTTCCATAAAGCTTAGACTGTAGGATTTTAGTTAATGTCCAGGCAGTGGCACTATACATTAACACTGATTCTACAGTGACTCAAAAGGAACACCATTAGCAGTTGTTGGGTAGATCAGATTTCCAGATTACGTCCATTTATTCAAGGCTGGTCTGCCTTGAATAAAATTGATAAGTTTAACTTTGTGAATTTTCACATCATTTTCAGTAGAATTTATCTTGCTTAGGAATCCAGACTTGGTGCAGATTTAAAATGCACTTTAATGTTATCAGCAGAGAGCTCAAGAATTTTGAAGTTATTCTTTACATAGCATTGTGGTGAATCTACAAGTACTGATATGAAGTCAGCTAAAACTTACTGAGCAAGAATTATGTAGGATAATTGTAGAGGAGGGTATTTACCGCTACAAATATTTAACATGGATGAGACTTTTTTTTTTTTTTTGTAAAAATGCCAAAAACAGAACTTCATCTGTGAGGAATTGACAAATGAAGAAAGTTGCTTGAACTGCAATAATAGTCTTTTGTTTATGATGCAGCAAGCGGTGAGAAATAAAATAGAAGTTGCCAAAAATATTCACCATGAAAAGTATAGTAGTTTTCAACCTTTTTTTTTTTTTTTTAAGTCTTCACAGAAGTGGGCAAAAGAGATGTATTGAAAGGGACAAGTGAAGTAGAGAGGAACATGAAAGATACACTTGATTGCTTTCATGTAAATTTACTCAGCATCCTTATCGGAGATTAATTATTTTCCAACCTACAACCCCTTTCCCCACAGATGAAATGTCCCAAGCCTCTTGTCACTCTCACTTTTTCCATAGAAAGTGTTCAGATGAACTACATTTCATGGTTCCACCAGTTCTAACCATTATGGCTATGATCCATTATGCCATGAGTAGAAGTTCTTCTGGCCCTCGAAAATACAGTAAATTCTAGTAATTGTTATGGATGTATTTGAATTATATAATTATTAATGTGTGTGTGTGTGTGTGTGTGTATATATATATATATATATACACACACACACACACACACACAGGTGTCCATAAAGTTCGTGTGCACTTTAAAAAATGTATAACTTTATTTGTATTTGCAATAGAAATAATTTGTAAAAAGGATTAGAAAGAAGTAAATCTATATTAGTACAAATAAATTAATAATAGTAATTTAAACAAATAGCCAGTAAATAGGCTAAAGTTTTTAAGTACTGTTTTAAGGTACCTTCAAAAATACTAATATTGTCAATCTCATGATCAAAATGTTAACTTTTGATTGTGAGATTGACAATATTAGGAGTATTTTTATAAGAAACGGTTATCCTCCACTGGTTGTCACAAGGATAATCAATTCCAAAATCCAACCCTAATTCCATTAACAAGTAATAAACACAAAAATAGATTTTAGCCTAAATTTTTTGGAAAAATTTAGGATTTACTTTAACCCATTAATATCTTCTATGTGCTGTATTCCTTCAGGATGTAGGAGATCATTGCTTTCCACATCTTCCTATCCCTTGTAGCTCTTAAAATCCTTCCCAGGCCCTTTTCTACCATTCATTTGCTAAAAACCATCAAGTATGTCATGTATTGCTTTCCTCTGTCTCTCTTTCTATCTGTCCCGTGAGTATCAGATTCTCGAAGCCCACCTTCCTCATTACATGTCCCAGAAACTTCAGCCGTCTTTCCTGATGTTAAGTATAAGTTTCCTTTTCATTTCCATCCTCTTCAAGATCTTGTTGTTGCTCACATGTTCGGTCCATGGTATCCACAGAATCCATAAATATGGCATACCTTAAAACGATTTTTATACAGACACACACACACACACACACACACACACACACACAGAGGTCCTGGGTATGACAATAAACTGCATCCGGCAGCAAGGCCTCTGATTGGTAGGTTTTGAGGAGTGTAGAATCTCTTAACCCTTTGTTGCATATTGGTTACAATTGTAACCAAAGGGTTAATTTCTGTTGTTCCCACACCCTGACTGGGGGTAGTAGCATCTGTTAAGATCCTAGCTATGGGCAAATAGTTACCCCCCACCTCAAACTGGGGTCAAAACATGATGAAATTATAAAAATGCACATTTATAGTAAAAATTCCAATACTGCAATATCTTTTGGAGAAGAAATTATTACCAGCAATAAATTTTGGAAGAAAATCAAAAAAAAAATATTACCAGAAATTTTTTTTTTTTTTTAAAATATTGCAGCAATATATCTGACTCTCGACAAAACCCTCTTTACAAAAAAATACATTGTGGAACCTGATCTATGAACTGCTTTTCTAAAATACGAAATCAGAAGACATCTTGATTTTTCTAAAATGAAAAAAAATTTTGATCAAAACCTGTCTAAATCAACCTTCTAACTATAAGTGAACATTTAAAAATATATATATATATGCCCTAAAAACCCACCTTTTTGGCATTAAATAATCTCCATAAGTTGATATGCCATTAAACAAAATTCATACTCAAAACACACATATATTTATTATTAATTATTATGTTAGAACATATGAAAAACTTTTCTTGAGAAAAGCACAGTTCAATATGCACCTGATGATTGCAAAAAAAAAAAAAACATGAAACTTTGAGTCATGCTTAAAACATAGGATAATATGTATGTTTATTGAAATCTCTCTCTCTCTCTCTCTCTATATATATATATATATATATATATATATATATATATAACTTCTTATAGACTACTAAGTAATATGTATCATTGTTTTCAGGCATGGCTGTAAAGCTGAATACATGCCAAGAAGCAGCAATATTTGAAGATGAGCGTGAAGGAAAGATAAGGGAGGTTGGCAATCAAGCTGTTTGGTCCTTGTCTTCATGTAAACCTGGTAAGAAATTTTCTTCATCGGAATATTGGCTTTAATGAAACTGGTGTCATTAGCATTTTCACTGACCAGTTTGTCTTAAATCAGAATAGATTTACTGCCTGGTGCAATCATAAATTACACCATACTGTCAATTGCTATTTCCAAACACACACCCAATATGTATGCTGTGATAATATTTTATGACACTTAAGAATATTCTGTGGCATATGTGTGCCATGGCACAGCAGTTGAGAATTACCGATTTAAACTATATACCCCAAAATTATTTGGGGTAAAAAAAATTAAATTCAAATTTAAAATGTCAGCATTCCTTCTCCTTTGTGCTTATGAGTAGTCACATCAATGTTAACTTCATTTTAGTTCAACGTATTCATGAAGGACAAAACACCACACAAAAATATTTTCCACTTTGTTATTGATTCTTTTAATATATATATATATATATATATATATATATATATATATATATATATGACAACATAATTAGGGAAAGGAAAAAGAGGGAAGTTGAGGGGGAGTGGTGAAAGGATAAAGGAAGACATGGAGACAGAAAAAAGACGGATTTTTAACCCTTTGCTTTTTTAAGTAAATGAAGCTTTATTTAATTATTTGTTCTCAAGCCTAGTGGATAAAAGTGTTGGTTAAATCCAATGACTTGACCCAAAGAGTTGTTAGTTTAATACCTGGCTACAGCAGTGAACTTAGTTTTGTCGAAGGGAGATAACTAAGACATTTAGAAATGCCATAGTTCATAGAATGAGAACAATATACACCAGTGATTGAAATAAAGGGTTAAGTTTTAAATTCCAATCGCCTGAAGAAGGCCAGAGGGAAAAACGGCCAGAACATCATGAATGTGACAATAAAGATGAATACAACAATACAAACAATGTAAATACTATCTCATCTCAGAAGGATAGACAAATATTTAAGTTTTCTTTTCTTTTGGAGTATGACACCATGTTTTCAATTACTACTTCCATGGAGAAAGATATATATATATATATAATCCAAAAAAGGAAATGTATATAGGTAAAATCCCTAAAACCAGATCCTATTAATATTAATTTTATCAATATTAAGAATGATCCAGGTGGAGAGCTCAATGTAAATAGTATAATCTATTTTACACGGCCAAATATGTGTATTATATCAATAAATTTAGAAAATTACATTTTGTTGAATAGCTATTTCAGCAAGAAAACTCATGCTTTATCAGCAACGATCTAAAATAAAAATTTAATTCAAATATGTTACAAAAATTCACATATTTATTTATTTATTTATATATAGGCTACAAAAATCAAGAAAGGACAAGACACCTTCAACTTTATCACTTCAAATATCTCCTCCTAAAGCTTTAAACATTGATTCATTATTTATTTCCATTTTCTTCTCCTCAATAGATAGGTTTGCCTATTGTCCAGTTTACACTCCACTCCAATCTTTTGAACAGGTGTAGAGTTTTATCGCTTGCTTCTTGTTTAAGATTAGGTTTGCATTTTCTTTTAAAGTCTTTTTCATGCTCTTTCATTTCTGGTGACTCCTTGCGTTTTGGTGGAATTATCAACTTACTTGGAGAGGTGCTCCTTACTCTGTAACACTCTACCTTGAGTGACTCTTGGGCTTTGTACAGAGTGAACATCATTGTAATAGATGAAAGGTCAGGAAGAGACAATAGGAAGATAGACAAACTGATGCTTTTGCTGGCTAAGCCATCTTAACATAAAGGATGGCTATATACATAAAGATATCCTGTATGGAGAACTTGCCACTGGTTACAAAGATACTTGTAAATATAATATTTAGGGCATGCATTGTGGAAAACTATGCAGAAGATCTCAGAAGTTAGAGATATGCTGTCAAACCCAGCAATAAGATGATCAAAAACAGAGAAGGCATGTCGGAAGAGAAAACGGTGTAGAGGGTAGCACCAGCTCCAGTAGAACCAGCATCGGCTTTCACATGCGGAGTCTTCAGTTTTAATATTGGTCTTTTTTTCAATCCTTATTGATGGCCTGGTGCCCAAAAAGATAAAGTGTATTTATTATCCCCTCATCATACTTTACAGCAGACTGAAAATTCATTTTTCACCCTGTCAAAGATTTAATATCAGGTGGTAAATTTCTCTACTCTCCCAAAGAGTTAATATCCAGTGGTAAATGTTTTTTTCCTCTCTCCCAAAGAGTAAACATCTGGTGGTAAATGTTTTTCTTCTTTCCCAAAGAGTTAACATCTGGTGGTAAATGTTTTTCTTCTTTCCCAAAGTGTTAACATCTGGTGGTAAATGTTTTTCTTCTTTCCCAAAGAGTTAACATCTGGTGGTAAATGTTTTTTTTTTCTTCTTTTCCAAAGTGCTAACATCTGGTGGTAAATATTTTTTTTTCTTCTTTTCCAAAGTGTTAACATCTGGTGGTAAATGTTTTTTTTTCTTCTTTTCCAAAGTGTTAACATCTGGTGGTAAATGTTTTTTTTTCTTCTTTTCCAAAGTGTTAACATCTGGTGGTAAATATTTTTTTTCTTCTTTTCCAAAGTGTTAACATCTGGTGGTAAATATTTTTTTTTCTTCTTTTCCAAAGTGTTAACATCTGGTGGTAAATATTTTTTTTCTTCTTTTCCAAAGTGTTAACATCTGGTGGTAAATATTTTTTTTCTTCTTTTCCAAAGTGTTAACATCTGGTGGTAAATATTTTTTTTCTTCTTTTCCAAAGTGTTAACATCTGGTGGTAAATATTTTTTTTCTTCTTTTCCAAAGTGTTAACATCTGGTGGTAAATATTTTTTTTCTTCTTTTCCAAAGTGTTAACATCCAGTGGTAAATGTTTTTTCTTCTCTCCCAAAGAGTTAATATCCAGTGGTAATTATTTTTTTCTATCTCCTGTGAAGTAAATTTATGTAATTTTCAGAGTTTGGTATTTAATACTTTTTTTTTTTTTTCAAATTATAGTATAGTACCCATCAAAACTGCAAGATTATTTATAAATCAGCACTTCTATTTGAGATGTGTGCACTTTTTGTAAAATACTATATGCACCTATTCCATTTTATGTGTTGTTATTAATTTATGTTTTAACTCAACACTAACCATGGGTATATAGTCAGTCAAGTGCCGTATGTGAAACACGCTTGGGCGATCATGTCTCGAAAGAGATATGACTGACTGGGCAGAAGATTATCCCGCAGTAGGTTGCCATTGCTTTCCGTGGTAGACTGGTTGCCAACCAAGGCTATAGAACCCAATCTCTCCTGCTATTTAACCCATAACTGGAAGGAAGAGACGGATTAATACCTTTCCCAAGGGTATTTGCGCGTAAGTGAATACAATGGATTCAACTGGAATTCGAACACGGCTCCCCGATTTCTCGTTCCGAGCCGATATCCACTGTACCACAACGCACAGTACCCAGTGCAAATGATGCCATTTTAATTACAATTTTCAGTACCTGATTTTCTTAAACCTAAATAATATATTTTTCAGTTCCTATTAATGTTAACTCAAAATACAAAATTTGAAGTGCCTACATGAAAAATATTTAAAATACAGATTTATATTTAATATTTTTAGTGGTGTAACTTTAATTGATGGTTAGTGTTCCAGGGTTAATATAAGATTCTAATTGGACATAAATCGGGGGATCAGTTTTCTATTGTTATTAAGTAATAAACTGATCCCCACTTTGAATCACTATATAATATATGATATGACCTGGGTAAACTAGCATTAACCTGAGAACACTAATTATAGGTATATAGTACCCAATGCAAATGATGCCATTTTAATTACAATTTAATTAAATTTTCAGTATCTGATATTTTTACCTAAATAATGTTTTTCAGTTCCTATTAATGTTAACTCAAAGTACAAAGTTTGAAGTGCCTACATGAAAAATATTTAAAATAAAGATTTATATTTAATATTTTTTTTTGATATTTTTAAATCGGGTATGATATATCCATGGTAAGTAGTGATGTAATTTTGATTGATGGTTAGTGTTCCAGGGTTAAATATTGCTTATATATAATAGTTATTAACTGTGTTTTCTTTTAATTAATTTTGTTTCTCTACATAATTTGAGCAAACCTGAACAAATGTACCCTCAATAAGATATAGTTTCAAAAGGACAGTTTTTCCCATGTAATCCCTTTTTTAACTCCTTTCACTCTTCAACAATGTTGTTTTAAGAAGTGATGATTTTAATAGTAATAGAACCTAAACATGAAAGCTAATTTATACATTTATTTTATTCTAGAGAACTGACAACAAAAGTAATAAATATTATTTTATTTATTGGAATGGTCAGCAAAACATTGGCTAATTGTCAATTGATATCAATCTTTATAAAATGGTAAATAATAAGGATTTCCTTATAGTTGGTTCATATATTTTAATAATTTAATTATGTTTAAAAATTTATCTAATCTAAACTTATTTATAAATGGAACTTTGTGTGACTGTTACCTATAGACTCCAAAATGGCTGAACTGATTTTCTTGAAAATTTACACAATTGTACTATAAGAGTCTGCGAGTGTTCTTAGCTAGGTTTTGTGTCGTGGGACCCCCGATAAATATTGAAAATCAATAATCGAAAAAATTGGGTTATAGAAGGAGAGGTCTGATTTTAATAAAATTTGATACTCATAGACAAAGACATAAGAAATAATATTCAGAAGTTTCAAGTTTGCAGTTCTTACAATAGTGCAGAAAATCGATTATTTATATATATATATATATATATATATATATATATATATATATATATATATATATATGTATATAAAAGCCAAGATGTTTGTGTGTCTGTTTATCTGCCTGTATGTCTATTTTTTTTTCAGCCCATTTTTTTTAGTTTTTGCTTCAGGTTTGGCTCTAAGTAGGTATAATTGTAGTTCTCAGTCTCAGCCATGATACCATTTACTCAGAGGACTTATTTAGCTTTCAAAATTCAGTTTACGACGAAAAAAACTTATTTGATATTGATACCAGGAAATCAAAATTTGACTTACATCCATTCATTTTTCTTTCAGTCTACGGTTTCACTTTAACTGGAAACAACTATTGCTTTTTAGTCTTTCGTGCCAACGTCCAAAGAGCTTGAGCTCCAGGACCATGGATTAGTTTTAAAGCTTTCATTACACCCGAGCAATGCCGGGCTATACTGCTACTTTCTTTATAAATTGGTAAATGATAAATTGCATTAGTTTTAAGAATGTTGTAGATAGAAAATTATTTTTGAAAATAAACAATGGTATAAATTCACTTTTATTATATGTTTAAATTTTGTTCCAATTCTAATCATTACCTTTAAAACAAAAAACATTGCTGAGGAGTGAAGGTAGTTAAAATTATAACAGTGTCAGGGGAGAAAAAAGATTTTAGACACTATATCTTATTGTGGGCATGCTTGTCCATCTGTTTGCCAGTATGGATTCAACTCCTCCCCCATTTATAGAAAAATCATTGTTATATTTACTTGCCACAAAAATAATTATTCTTACAATTCAAATTAAGTCTTGGCTTTAAATAACCTTAATAAGCCATTAAAAAAAAATCAATTCATTATACTTAGAAGTCTTTTCTGTTTATGAAATAATTTTGAGATTAGTAAATAGTTTAATTTGGTGTGGAGTCCAATACAGAAATCCAAGACCTAAGGTTTAACAGTGTGGTGGTGTCTATTAAAATTTTGGAAGTATTTTGAGACATAAAATACCCAAATTTTCCATGATTTCAATTTTTGTTGTTCGTTAATAAAAAATGCAAACTTTTCCTTGTGGAGTGGATGGAAGCAAAATTGTATGAAAGAAAAGGTGACACCATAAAAGTGTCAACTGCATATTTTAAGCATTTTCAAGAACTGTTCTAGCCATTTGTCTATATTTCTGAGATGAGCTAGTATTTACACTATTTACATCGTTTGAACTATTGTCCTCATCTTCGTTGCCATTTTTGTATGCTTTGGCCTTCTTCAGGTGCTAGGAATTTTGAATTGAACCCTTTATTACGATCATTGTAGTATATCATTCTCATTCCTTGTGCAAAGCCACTTCTGGTAGTCATGAGTTATCTCCTTTTAACCTGACTCTCTAAGTTATTTGTTCATTATTACTGTAGCTTATATCCAGTGGATATAGGCATTGGTTAGTTCCAGTGAACTGATCCAAAGAGCTGTGAGTTCAATACCAGGGTACAGCAGTGGTGAACAAATAACTTAGTCGGGTTAAAGGGAGATAACTCATGACTACCAGAAGCCGCTTCACACAAGAAATGAGAATGATATACCCCAGTGATCGTAATAAAGGGTTCGATTTGAAATTCCTAGAATCAGTCAGTCAAAGTGTCATATGTGATGCACGCTTGGGTGATCATGTCTCAAAAGAGACATAACTAACTGGGCAGAGGATTTTTCCCTAGTTACCATTACTTTCTGTGGTAGATTGGTTGCCAATGAAGGCTATAGAACCCAATTTAAATGTCTTGCTATTTAACCCATAGCTGGAGAGAGAAGAGATGGATTAATACCTTTCTCTAAGGTATTTGTGCATAAGTTAATACAACTGAAATTCGAACTCGACTCTCTGATTTCTTGTTTCAAGTTGATATCCACTGCATCACAATGCACATCCTGGACATGAGAATAGAACCAATTAAAAATATAGGTGATGTTTCATTAAAATAGTCTGCAAATATTTTAATATAGGTGTGCAAAATATTAAATTTCCAGACAGGTGGTAGTATTATGAAATTTCTTCAAGAGTTTTATGCTATTCATGCTGTCTTTGATTTTGGTGCCATTGCATGATTGATTCTCTAAACCTGACCTTTTTTCCATAAAAGTATAATTTTCTGTTATTGATGAGGTGGGATTTGTAAATGTGTCTCTCATGAAGTTTGTTTTTTTATTCCTGTATTACTAAATCCCTTTTTTTTCTTTTTATCCAAGGATTTGGTGTAGAACAATTAAGAGATGAAGATTTTGATACATACTGGCAATCGGACGGCCCACAACCCCATCTAGTTAATGTTCAGTTTCGAAGAAAAACAATCATTCAAGACATTTGTTTATATACAAACTATAAAGCAGATGAAAGTTACACTCCCAACCGGTAGGTAGTTTGTATTTCTCTTTCATTGAAATAAGTTTTCATGAGTAACAAGATTTTATAAATAATTTAATGCATTTAATGATGTCCTACCTTGCTTGGGGTGAAATGATTAAAGAAAACGAAAAACCATGTTCCCTCCATGGCTCCCATTCAGAATGAATTCTTTCAATAGATTTATTACAAATTTATGAAATTCTAGTATTTGAATGTCATAAGTAGGTTTTAAAGGGACATAAGACAAAGATGTGTCTTTTCACCGGATCTGTTCAACTTGTGAGAATATTTTGAGGATCCTAGAAGTTATGCCTGAATTCATCATCAGAGGCCCCAATTTAAACAACCTAAGATACACATGATATAGTGCTGATAGCAGACACAGAAAGAAAACTACAAGATCTCCAACAGAAGATAGATGAAGAGAGTGACAAGAAAGAACTACAAATAAACTGCAAGAAAACCAAATGCATAGTCATCAGTAAAAAGGGCAGCCCAATATGCCATGTACAGGTCGGGGATACTAAAATCAAGCAGGTATAAAAATTGAAATACCTGGGAAGTGTTATAACAGAAGACGGAAATTGTGGCACAGAGATCCGAAGGCGAATTGGCATGTTGAAGGAAGCATTTCATAAGTTGAGTAAAGTATTAAGAAACAGGACAATTTAGCTAGAAAAAAAGAAGAGAGTACTGGATTGCTATGTGATGTCCGTCCTTCAATATGGCAGTGAATGCTGGACAATATCGACGAAGATGAAGGAAAGATTTGAAGCAACTGAAATGTGGTTCTACAGAAGGATGCTGCGAACATCATGGATTGAGCATGTGAGCAATGATGAGGTCTTGGAAAGGATGGAAACAAAAAGGAAATTAATACTGAGCATCAGGAAGAGATAGCTGAAGTTCCTGGGACATGCAATGAGGAAAGAACCTGATAATAACAGGCCAGATAGAGGGGAAAAAGAGACAGGGGAAAGCAGGGGATAACATATTTGAAGGACCTAATTGGGTGGATGATAGAATGAGGGTTGCATGGTGTAACAGAAGAAGGCGTGCTAAGAGTCACCAGGGATATGGAGACATGGAAAGCCATGATCACCTGTGTCCTGAAAGGACAGGGCACATAAAAGAAAAATAATCACCAAAATGGAGGTTGGGAATATTATTGTATCAACAAGTAATAGATTCGCACGCTGTATGAAGTAGATACACTGCTAGTGAACTTTTAGTCAGTATAATCACTCTACTCTTCCCTTTACTCCAATAGTGTTCATGTATTTAAGAGGATAGAAACATACCATTACTGTATATAGGTAGGTATAAAACACCCTTGAATATAGTAGTTCAATTTTTATAAAATGCTTATTGTTTTGAAAATCCTTTTACCAAATTTTGAAAGTTGAACTGCCTTTTCTCTTAATTGTCTATATTTGTTGAGAAGTATACATTGTTTTAAAAGACTTGAAAAAGAACTTTTTATTTTACCTTCCAAGTTTGATCATCAGTTTAATTGCTTAAAAATTGAACTTCGTGTGTACTTTTAAACTAACTCCTGCAAAGGTTTAATTGGGCCTATCGTCCAAAACCAAAAAGACCTCCAGTACAGCTTAGAAATCAGTAATGATAATTTTGGAAAAAATAACTTTGAATTCCTCAATTCACACCATGAAAGTTCAAAACCTCACTTTCACTCTGATTTAGACTATAAGTCTAATTTTGGCCGAAAGACCAATTTGGGCCAAAATTTCAATTCAGACTTTGACACGATAACTAGGTGTATATTTAGGTGCTTTGTAAAATATGTATTTTATTATAATAGATTAAAATAGAAAATGGTTAAGAACAGAAAATAGATTAAAAACATGTTTTGTTTTAACAAAAGTGAAAAAGAAGAGAAAAAAATAGATAAATAAACGCCTTTTCTTTTATGAGGAAAACTGTGGAAGAGAAAAGAGTATCAGATTACTGTTTTAAATCCTACCACTCTTCCGCTAAATATTTGACTCTTGACTCAGTGATTTAATGTGATAAGAGATAAAGTTCAGAAAATAGGTTTTTTTTTTTGAACGACCAGGTCAAAGGCTGTCTTTTACTGTGTCTTAACCACACGTTAAGAATTTTCCGGCGGAAGCTTTATTAAGATAAAAAAAGATTTTAAAAAATCCTGGAAAAAATACTGAGGCTAGGTACAGACTGGATGTCTGCAGGATATTTACACATCAAAAGAAGGAAAATTTAAGTGCCCTGAAATTTCGGACTTGCAGTCGCCAATTGCTTATCAACCGGTGGTTTAAAGCATTTCCATATTTCTGAATTCATTTTAAATAAATAGAAGTGAATCAGTTGGGTTAAGGCAGTTAGTTTCCATTTAGTTCCGCCGGGCGTGTGCTTGAAGTAGGAACCTCCGTTCGTCTTGTTTCGGTCAGTTCAGATTTGTTGATCTCCATTAATTAGAGTTAGAGCTGTGTGTCACATTCGCCTACCCCAACCGAAAAGGCTAACTCTAAACGAAATAAAGCGTCCTTTCAACTCATCCAAGTTGTGGAAGTTCGTTCCTTATAGTTTAATCTTGTACCCCCAGCTTGGGGCTCCGACATTTTCAACAAACTCCCGGCAAACATCACAGCGTGGAGAACGGCTGCCGGAGAAATTGTTTGGACCGTCCATTGGCGTGTTACAGACTGAAAATTGAGTTCTTCAAATCACAAACTCTGTGGAACTTCATTTGAGTTGGGTTCTTCAAATCACAAGCTCTCTGGAACTTGAAAATCTCACATCACGAAACCTCTCACTTTAATGCTGATTCCTTAGCATTTTGAAGAAATAAAATTGATTTCGGGTCCTGAGCCTGATGGTAAATTGGATCCAGCAGCAAGGCCTCTGATTGGGAATTTGTGAGAAGCATGGAACCACCTCTTAATTGCTGTTGTTTTCAGGTCCACCCTGACCTGGAGTGGCAGCACCTGTTAGGGTCCCAGCTATAGGCAAATAGTTAACCCCCAAACTTTAGTCAAAACACTATGCAAGTATAAAAATAGACTTTATAGAAAAATATACATTTTTGAAGGAAAAAAAAAATTCTCAACAAAACATTTTTGAATACAAAACTAGAAGACATCTCCAGTTTTCTAAAGTAAAAAAAAATTGAAAATCTGACTAAATCAACCTTCTCACTATAACTGAACATTAAAACCCTACCTTTTTGGCATTAAATAAGCCACCGAGTTTGATATGCCATTTTCAAATAAAATTAATTTCTCCTATTCACAATGTTTTGGAGTTGTTTTAAACTGAATTTAAAACAATTTTATTTTAAATTCACTAAGTTTTTGTGTTACTTAAAACTCAATATAAATTAAAAACTTGATATCTTAACCATTTCTTTTTCATTCAGGCACAAATCCTTATACTGGATGTTCCATCACCAGATAAAGGGCAGATTTCAAATCCTGGAATCATTCTGATTCCAAAAAGATAAAATATGTCTATGTAGAGCAAGTCTGAGCTTGAAGGGTTTCACTCATATGGATGGACAGACAGAATTTGCTTTTTATTTATTTAGATAAATTTATATGTTTATAGAGAGCAAGACAGACTGACAAAATTTGCTGTTTGCTTATTTAGATAGAATAAGATTTATTTTATATGGTCTATGTAGAGCATAGTCTATGGCTATATCGTGTTGAATACACCGGTTCCCGTCCAATGATTAAGCAACATCAAGCCTGGTCAGTACTTAAATGGGTGACCATTTGGAAATATCAGGTGCTGTAAACGTAAGGACCAAGAATGGTCCACCGATCCTCCAGGGTTGGGTGTAGGGCTAACAACCCTACCTCGTAAACAACAGTTTGTTACAGAAACAGCAACAAAAAGTTGCTGCCCTATGCACCATTGGGTGTGATGGATAAATGATGATGTAAAGCTAGACACAAACAGACAAGCAGAATTTGCCATTGATTTATTAATAAGATAAAAAGATTTATATTGAATATATCTTCATTTTTTTTTTCTTTTTAACTAAGTTTTGAGAACTCATTTCATTTTTTTATATTTGTTGAGATGTAGACATTTTTTAGAAGACTTGATAAAGAATTATCTTTCAAGTTTTATATGGCTGATTATCAGTTTAATCAATTTAAAATAAAAAGATATATATGTATCAATATATACTACAGTTCACCCAATAAAGGGCCCAAGAGCCACCCAAGGTAGTGAGGTTGATGCATGTGCCTAAAATGAGAAGCTGAGTAGTGCATACATAGTTATTCTTTAAAACTGGCGACTACACAAGGCTAGCGAATTCAGCCTACCCTATTATTTAACTCATTCTTGTATGTAGAATAGATAATGGTTGACCTCAAACTTGAAGAGATTAAAATCATAGTGGTCGGGAAGCATCCTTTTGAGAGTCCGCACGACAATGTAACAGTTCTGGAAAAGAAACTATCTAAATGGGATTTCCTCCTTACCAATGGAATATGAAGAGAATGAGAATGTCAACCCTGTGTATCTAGCATGGTAGGTCCTGACTGTGAAGGTCTACATTGGTGGAAATGTAGCTTGTCTGAGTATCTGCTGTGGAAATAGCAATGAAATAGCAAAAAGCTACCAATGTTTTGTCTAGAGAAAAAGGGTTTCAGGGTATAAAATAATTCATCACCCACAAGGCTGTGTAAATTCTTTTGAACACTGTCAAGGCTGAAAAGTGAGGATAATTCAGCTTGAGTTTAAATATGACAGTAATGTTCCATTTTAGGCTGATCTGATTAGTATAAAGGTCGAGCATGATAGGAGTCAGGTGCTTACTGGTATGGTATAATGAACTGACTATTTATTTAAGATATTTAATTTAATGGGTGCTAAAT
The DNA here is from genome assembly GCA_037127315.1 of Ascarosepion bandense. NCBI lineage: Eukaryota > Metazoa > Mollusca > Cephalopoda > Sepiida > Sepiidae > Ascarosepion > Ascarosepion bandense. The sequence goes on from JBBBDQ010000707.1 coordinate 4,721,166, forward strand.
AAAGACAGATCCATTAAGTGAAAGAAGCTGCTCTAATGAATAAAGTTTCTCTTTCTTTCTCTCTCTCTTTCTCCTCCACCTCCCTTTCTCCTCCTCCACTCCTATTTCCCTCTCTTTCCCCACCTTTCTCTCTCTTTTTTTTTTTTGTTAATGCCCCTCCTCCTAATAAGAGTATATCCAAATCTTCAGTTAGTCAATTAAGTGCCACTTGGGCGATCATGTCACAAATGAGACATGACTAACTGGGCAGAAGATTATCTCACAGTAAGTTGCCATTACTTTCTGCGGTAGACTGTTTGCCAACCAAGGCTATAACCCAATCTGAACTCTGCTCTACAATTTCTCGTTCTGAGCAGATATCCACTGCCCATCCTTACATATTATAAAACCCTAAATTCTATCTCCCACAGTGGCAGAACAAGCAGCATCAACAAAAAGTTCAAATTCTTACCTAATGTCCTTGAGAAAGACCTGAATTCATCTCCCCTTTAACTATGGGATAAATAATAAGGTAGACCAATTTCTCTAGCCTTGTGTAGTTGCCTGTATAAAAGAATAACTACTCTGAATACAATACTATAGAGAATACAGTGGGGAAAGTATTTTTTTCCAAGAAGTCATGTCAATTCACTATCAATAAAGGAAGCTGTAAAGAGCTATCATCGTATACATCCTGAAATGAAATTTAATTTTTTAAAAAAATTAGTTGTGGTGCATTGGATATCGGCTCGGAACGAGAAATCGGGGAGCCAAGTTCAAATTCCAGCTGAATTCATTGCATTCACTTATGCGCAAATACCCTTGGGAAAGGTATTAATCTGTCTCTTCCTTCCAGTTATGGGTTAAATAACAGGACAGATTGGGTTCTATAGCCTTGGTCGGCAACCAGTCTACCGCAGAAAGCAATGGCAACCTACTGCAGGATAATCTTCTGCCCAGTCAGTCATGTCTCTTTCAAGACATGATCGTCCAAGTGTATGGCACTTAACTGACTGACTTATACTATTTCTTTTTTTTTTTATGCTCCAATAAATCAAACTGTAGATCCCAGGAAGTCTTGAGAGTTAAAATTTGGAAAACTTATTTTCTTGTGATGCAGTTCTTGTCAATATTCCTGAAGTCAGGAATGTTGTTTGTTTCGTTAATTTTTTTTTTTAATCTTTTTAATTTGTTTTTTTGCTTCAGGATTTCCATTCGTGCGGGCAACAATTTTCATGATTTGGTGGAACTGGAACAGGTAGAATTGATAGAACCTGTCGGGTGGGTAAAGATTCCATTGAAAGATACAAATGACAAACACATACGAACATTCATGATTCAAATTGCTGTCTTGTCCAATCACCAAAATGGACGTGATACTCACATACGGCGAATCAAAGTCAGGTCTCCAGTCATGGACACGTCTATACATCCTGCTCCCAAATTCACCAGTCCGGAAATGATCCAATATGCATACTTCAAATAAGTTGAACTTCTTTCTCTGTTTTTGTTTTCAGTCTAAATACAAAGAAAGACTTCTTACGAGTTATTTGTATTGTAGTGTAAAGCTTCTATCATTTAGTTCTTTGAAACGTTAAACTAAACATTATTTGTTCTTCTAATGTTGCTCCGTGTTTTATTTCTCCACTCTTCGTGCCTTATTGAACTTATTGAAAATTTTTCTTATGTAAAGAAAAAAAAAAACCTCATTTTTTCTCACATCATTAGTCACCAAATATACATTTTTCTTTTACTATTGGATTTTATATCTCATTTCTTGTCCTTTACCAGAACTTTATATTTGAGGTGTTACTCTCACAGTTTCTTTCATGTTTTTTCAGAGCCACAACTTCTTTGCTTCTACTCCTGAATGTTAATACTGTTTTGAAAAACAGGGCATATAAAAATATTAAAAAATAAATTCAAGTTATCTTTTCCTCCTTCCTAGGGCATTACTGTATTTTCCAGCTGACAAGACACACTTTTTTCCTGAAAAAATACCCTGAAAAATACGTGTGCATTTTTCAAGACGCATCACAATGCACCACATAATCACTTATGGCATGTAACTGACTGAAGTTTGCCAAGATTTCTTTTCAAATTTATTTCTTGATAAAATGGTAAATAATAAATCTTTATAAAAGGTGAATGTTCCACTGGGCTTCGGGTGGAAAGATAAATTATATGAGACTAGCTGTTAAAAAGTTGAAACAACACAAGATAGGGTCAACTTGACAACTATCTCCAAACTCTTGCTCAATTTCTTTGCTCTCAGCCTTCTCTGGTGGGGATAGAAATGCTTACAATCATCATAATCATCATAATCAACATTATTAATGTTGTTATAAGCATCCACCCTTCTTAAAGGACCATATTTTCCAGCTTACAAAATGCACATTTTTTTTTTCCCTAAAAAATACCCTGAAAAGTATGTGTGCATCTTCAAAGACAAATGATTTTAATTGGAGTAGATAGACTAAACTATCGCCCGGTTCACACTCCACCCACATCTATTGAACAGGTGAAGAGGCTCATCCCTTGTTTCCTGTTTAGGATGCGGTTTTCTAATCTTCTCACTCTTATGTAGCCCCCTGCACATCAGTGGCATTATTGCCTTGCTTGGGGTGATATGATTAAAAAAAAAAAAAATGTATCAGTTATCACCATGGTTACCAATATGACATGGATGGTAGTGAGGATTATTTATTGTACATGACTGACAGTAGTGAGGACTATGCACCTGATAGTTTAGAGTTTTTACATAAATCAGCAGTGACGGGTTCTGGGGATTTGAGGATGAATAAGATTTCTTTGATTATTTTATATTTTCACATGCATATTTTAAATTTCGCTTAATTCAATTTTTTTAAAAATAAAACCACCCTTGGACAATGAAAGATGTATAGTATATTTACTAATCACCAACTAGTATGTCATTGCCATACAAACAAAATTGGATGAGTGAATAATGTGATCAATATGTGGTACCAATATGTGGGGAAGCATGGTGAATGTGTTGTATGGGAATGACGCTTTTTTTTTTTTGGTTTTTTTTTTCTCTCTCTCTCTTAGAAATTTCTTTCCAATCAAGAGGGAAAAGAGGGAAAATCTTGAGGGGTTGTAATTTTTTTTTTTTAAAAAAAACCCTTCCGTATACTTGCTTCCCCGATAGCTACAATCTCCAAGAGTTTAAATGCAACATCAACTGCCATCTCTTATTTCCATGATTCCCACCCTTTCTCTTGGGACCCCCTCTGTCTTGTTCTTCTGCCTTTCTGCTCTAGTCACATGCAGCTCTCTTCACACCAGTGTTCCCATCCTTCTCTTACCCATTTTCCAACACCTCCTGTGACTTGGTCCTCTTTCTCTTCATTCTCCTCATTCTCCTCTTATGTAACCCCTGTGCACCAGTGGCAGTACTGCCTTGCTTGGGGAGAAGTAATTATAAAAAAAATTTTTTTGAAATCCTACAGATGCATGCTAGGGTTTCTTCCTGATCAATAAAAATGTGCAACTTTTCAGTCTCATTCCCCATATTTTAGTTTTTTTTTTCAAGTTAGAATGTGATAACCACTTGACTCTATCTAGTCCTGGGTATAATGGTGAACTGCATCTGGCAGCAAGGCCTCTGATTGGGAGGTTGTGAGAAGCATGGAACCACCTCTTAATTGCTGTTGTTCCCAAGTCTACCCTGACCCGCAGTGGTAGCACCTGTCAGGGTCCCAGCTATGGGCAAATAGTTAACACCCAAACTGGTGTGAAAACACTATGCAAGTATAAAAATAGACTTTTATAGAAATATATACATTTTTGAAAGAAAAATACTACCAACAATACATTTTTGAAGGAAAAAAGTTATTCTCAGCAAAACATTTTTGAATACAAAACTAGAAGACATTTTCAGTTTTCTAAAATAAAAAAGAATAAAAACACTTTTCATTAAAATCTGATTTAAATCAACCTTTTCACTATAACCGAACATTATAAAAAAAAATAACTTAAAACCCTACCTTTTTGGCATTAAATAACCCACAGAAGTTGATATGCCGTTAAACAAAACTCAAACTTGACTGTATCCCTTTTTGCATGTGAACACTATTCTTACATCAAAAACTTTTTGCCTTATTATGCTTTGCCTAGTTTTTATTTCCATATATAGTGTTTGCTTAGTATTATTTTCTTTTATTATTTTTTTTCCTTTTCTTATTTGCTTACGGCCACATTGCATTGAAACACTAGTTCCCATCCAATCACCAAAGAGAAACACCACTGACCCTGGTCATCATCTAGATCAGCGTTTCTCAACCGGGGTTCCCCCAAAGGTTCCTTAGGGTTCCAGAGAACAAGTGAGATAATCTAGTGCACTTTTAACATTTTTATTTAATTTTATATACATAATATAACTAAATACTGATAATATACTCTTGGTTATTGGAATATAATTACATCTAATAACTTATGTTATTAAAAAATATAACAATCATTGAGAATATATTTAATGATGTCTGTATGGCACTAGTGTATAAGCTTTCACTCAGATATCTCCACTCATTCGTTGAAAAAACAACATAGCCTGATGTTAAAAGGCCCCACACTTAACAAAAACAAAGTTTTATCATCAAAATGTTTGTTATTATTCAGAGAAAAACGAAAGTATTTTTAATTATTTAAAAAAAATTTTTTAATGCTTTTTGATGCATTCAAAATTTTAAAAAATCTTTTGTCGGTAAAGGATAAATAATAAAAACTGATGCTGCAATTATCTGTTTTTGTTTTGCTTACATTTACATTATAGGTACTAGCAGTAGAGCTTTTTTGTTGCTTTAAAACTAATCCATGGTCCTGGAGCTCAGACTCTTTGGACGTTGGCACGAAAGACTAAAAAGCAGTAGTTGTTTCCAGTTAAAGCGAAACTATAGACTGAAAGAAAAATGCATGAATGTAAGTCAAATTTTGATTTCATGGTATCGATATCAAATAAGTTGTTTGCGTCGTAAACTGAATTTTGAAGGCTAAATAAGTCCTCTGAGTAAATGTCATCATGGTTGAGACTAAGAACTACAATTATACCTACTTAGAGCCAAACCCGAAGCAAAAACTAAAATAAAAGGGCTGAAAAAATTACAGACATACAGGCAGATAAACAGACACACACACACAAACATCTTTCCTTTTATATATATATAATCAATTTTCTGCTCTATTGTAAAAACTGCAAACTTGAAACTTCTGAATATCGTTTCTTATGTCTTTGTCTATGAGTGTATCAAATTTGATTAAAATCAGACCTCTCCTTCTATAACCCGATTTTTTTTGATTTTCAATATTTATCAGGGGTACCTCGACACAAAACCTAGCTAAGAACACTCACAGACACTTATAGTACAACTGTGTAAATTTTCAAGAAAATCAGTTCACCTGTTTCGGAGCCTATAGGTAACGGATACACACACACACACAGACAAAGTTCCATTTATAAATAAGTTTAGATTTAGATATGACATTGGTTTCTTGTTTTTATTTTTTACGTTTGAGTTTAGAATTGTTTTGTGTGAATGAAAACTCCCTGATGAAATATTATAAATGAACAGTATGAAATTTATTTAGCATTATTGAAAAATTTGTCAAAGAACTATTAATTTTTCTTAAACCAGTTATTCAAAAATATATACTTTGATATCTACCACAGGAGCTATGATGAAAATAAATATGAGAAAATTATTGTGTATTATTTTGTTTTTGTGTAGGGGTTCTTTGAGACCTGCAATTTATTTTAAGGGTTACACAAGGGTAGAAAGGTTGAGAAACACTGACCTAGATGGATGACCACTTGGGAACACCAGTTGGTATAATGGTTCAGAATTGTTAATCAGAGGGCCAATTACTAATTCCTATTTGTTATATTTGCTTACAGTAAATACCATTGGGAAAGGTATGAATCCACCTTTTTCCTCCCCTAACTATGGGTTAATTAGTAAAACTTGTATCACTAAACTATTATCTTAAAAAAAAAAATTCTTAAAATATTTTCTGGTGTTAACTAACTTACAATGGGTTGATAAGCTGTAAAATAAACAAAAAAAAAATCAACCAGCCAACCTTCTTTTATTGTTTATTGAAAACTTTGTCAATTTCATTTGTTGGGCGTTTTTGTCCATGGCCAATTACTTCACAATTTCAACTGTCTTTTTCAGATTTTATGTATGTCTTTTTGGTAACTACTTTCTTTAGAACCACCTCATACATTCTCAGCATCTATCTGTAGAACCCCATCTCTGTTTTCTTGATTCTTATCTTCATCTGTAAGGAAATTGTCAAGTATCTACTGATATAGACATGACTTAGCAGATCAATGAGTATTCATTGTTCTTACAGTTTAGAAAATTTAAAATGATCTTATAATTTTATGAAGAATTTGTTTGGTACCATATTGCATTTGATTAGAAGTGAATGGTGCTATGAAACCACCTCTGCTTCAGGAGAGAAAAAAATGGAACTAGTATGGTGCAAACAATAAAGTCACTAAAAACATGACCCATTTTACGAAATTTTTTCCATCAGTTTTTATATAATTTGGTATGATCTGAATTTTTATTTTGGTAACAAATAAGTCATGTGGGAATTTTATAAACTTATATAAATCTTACTTGTCACACTGTTCTGAGTTTCTACAGTAGTAATTATCTGAAAGATTAGTTTGCTAATCACAACTTTATAGCAATGTGTGATATCTAGGTGAAATCACTTCAAACTAGTCACAGATATTGAAATATATATTAATCATTTCACCACAAAGTAAGGTGATAATGCCACTAAGATGCAGTGGGTTATTGAGAATGAAAGAATGAGAACACTTTAATGAAGAGAAAGGACAATAATGGAAGAGGGTTCATGACAACAGAGATTGACCACTGATTTGTTACACAGCTACAATTTTGTAACATCCATTTGACACACAGCTATATATTTATAAGGCTGATGATTTGTTACAGAGTTGCACAATTGTAACAATGATTTGTTACACAGCTACAAATTTGAAACACTGATTTGTTGCAGATGTACAAATTTGTAATGCTGATTCATTACATGGAAATTTATAATGCTGGTTTGTTACACAGCTACAAATTTGTAATGCTAAATTGTTACACAGCTACAAATTTGTTACACAGCTGCAAATTTGTAATGTTTATTTACTACAGAGGTGCAAATTTGTAATGTTTATTTACTACAGAGGTGCAAATTTGTAATGTTTATTTACTACAGAGGTGCAAATTTGTAATGTTTATTTACTACAGAGGTGCAAATTTGTAATGTTTATTTACTACAGAGGTGCAAATTTGTAATGTTTATTTACTACAGAGGTGCATCAGGTGCAAATTTGTAATGTTTATTTACTACAGAGGTGCAAATTTGTAATGTTTATTTACTACAGAGGTGCAAATTTGTAATGTTTATTTACTACAGAGGTGCAAATTTGTAATGTTTATTTACTACAGAGGTGCAAATTTGTAATGTTTATTTACTACAGAGGTGCAAATTTGTAATGTTTATTTACTACAGAGGTGCAAATTTGTAATGCTGATTTGTTACACAGCTACAAAATCACCTTTAGTTTCCTTCCTTTTTAGAATACTAAAAGATCTATTTGTATATCCAGCTTAGCACCACGTTTCTAAAATCTTATTTAGTCTACTAAATCTCAGCATTTCTGATTTTGTGATCCATAACTTTCTGAGTTACATTAGTAACATGAGATTTTCAAATACCCCATTAGTACCATGAGATTTTCAAACACCCCATTTGAAATATTACAGACATATCATTTAATTCTTAGTTTTTTTTTTTGTTTTTTTCTTGTATATCTTTCTGAGTTTTTTTTTGTTTTTTTCTAGCTTTTATATGATAACAATTAAAAAAGGTTTTATATTCAAAGAGCAAATTAAAAAGATGTGGACCCAGGATATGTCCGGAAGAAAAACCCAAACTTGGGTATTAGTGAAGCGTATATATTTAGCAAGAGAACAAATACAAAGTGTGTTACACGTCAGTCAGACTGCCAAGTATTAGATCAGGGTGACTCAACTCCACCCCGAGAGGCATATTCTCTCGGTATTCATAATAATAGGAAGAGTTCATTATAGTCCAAAAGACTTAAAAATGAATTTTTTTCAGCGTGATTTTTTCTAACAATTTATGGTCAATGTGACTACCATTGTGTATTTATTTATTTACATCTTTAATACAAATAACATATTTATTGTTATTTAGACAAAATTAGTTACCAAGTATCTCCGATACTTAGCTCACATCTTGCAGTTATGACTGAATAGTGATTTCAATCTTCACTGGGTACCCCACACTTTTGGCCTTGTGCCACATCAAGCTATTCTTAGAAAATCCTCCAACACACATAAGAGTGGTACTTTGCCATGGTGCAATGGTTAGCAAGCTCCTCTTGCTAGACTAATTATAAGTGAATTTAATCTCCACTGGATGCCCCCATACTTTTGGCCCTGTACCACATCTAAGTTACACGGAAAATCACCATACAGACATAGCGGGGGGGTGGGCTTTAACATGGTGCAATGGTTAGCAAACTTCTCTTGCTTGACTAATTATGATTGAATAGTGCGTTTGGTCCTTACCGTGTGCCTCACATTTTCGGCTTTGTGTTCTAAGCAACATTCTGGGTTGTTCTTTTTGTTGACAACCATATGTTCTGTCTTCAATTAAAAGTTTTCTAACCAGCAACCAAAGTTATAAAGATTTCTTTCCTGGTCACTGGAAAAATTAAAATTAAAAATAATAGTGGTTATATTTATAGTAGAATCATTAGCCACCAAGGGGCCATGTATTGGCATTATTGACCCCCACAAAAATCTTATTTTTGTGGGGGCCAACAACTTGTGTTTATTGCTTAGAAGAAAAACAATCTACACTTATAAAAACAATAGCTTGAAATCGTTTGTGTCTCCCTCTCCAGATATTTTCTTTTTTATCTCCATCTCCAGATATCTAAATCAAAGATGACCCAAGAGTTTATGATGAGGATGATTTTCAAATATGGTAATGTCATGTGTCCTGGAACCCATTAGAATTGTTGGACATGACCTACAGTGACAGTTGCCTATTATGCCTATTCCTCTGGTTTTGAGTTCGTAATTTTCCTTGTTGCTATCTTAAGTTTTAAGTTATGCTGTTATTTAACCTGTAGCTGCAGGAAGATCAATTATACATCTATACCTATACATCTCTCAAAAGTATATGTATGAATGAGAATGATATGTTCTCTTTCTGAGTCACTGTTATCCTCCACACACATCTAAAATTACGGATTTATTGAATAATAATAATAATATTAAATCCATAGTTTTGGTGTCAATGACCTCATTTTGATCTTATGCTGAAATAAACTTAGTCTTACTCATAAAGCAGGTTTTTAGCTTGTAATAATAATTCTGCCTGCTTTAATGACATTAAATAAAATGTTAGATGGGGGGAAGAGATTAACTTGAAAATAGGATTTTAAGAAAAAAAGCTCAGTTATATTTTACTGGGGGCATGGTACTGGGGGTTGGTAATGATTTGTATAAAACTAAAATGGAATATGCTGAATTGACTAAAATAGTGATGCTTGATTACTGGTTACCAGACCCTGGAAGTAGACAATGATTAGAATAAGCCGTTGACTAAATGGAATAAGCCTTATTGACCTAAAATAGTGATGCTTGATTACTGGTTAATGGGCATATGACTTCTGAAGTAGACAATGATTAGAATAAACTGTGGTCTAAATGGAATAAGTCTTATTGACTACAATAGTAATGCAATCTCATCAATATTTTGACAAATCCACCTGAGGTTTTGTTGAACTATAAGATCACTTTAATTACAATCTGGTTTAAGGTAATTGCCCAATGAAGTCAGTTTGAGCACAACAATAGGTGATGCTATCTTATTTTGTTTTTAATTGTTATTCGGTTTTTGTATGTTAATCAATTTTATTCGTGCACAAACTGAAAAATCCTTGTAGTAGATGTTCGAAATATTTGCCTGAATGTTCAACATGAAATTATAAGCATGGTGATCAAGAAGCAGTAGTTTTATTCAAGGTCATGAATATTCAAGAAATTTTAATGAAGGTCATTTATTCCTGAAAGAGAAAATGGTGATAATAAATTTTCTAGTATTAGTTTATACTTCTGAGATAAAGTATTTATACTATTTGGACTATGGTTCTCATCTTTGCTGCTATATTTACAACATTTTGGCTGTTGTACGCTCTGGCCTTCTTCAGTTGCTAGGAATTTGGAACCAAACCCTTTATTATGATTACTGGGTTTGGTTTGATATTCCTAGCACCTGAAGAAAGACAGAGCATACGACTAAAATCTTGTAACATGGCAGCAAAGATAAGGACAATAGTCCGAATAATGTAAATAAAATAATTTTTTTTTTTTTTTTTTACTGGGTATTCTGTAGTTTAAAAAAATATATAAGAAAACAACAATTAAGGTGATTTAATTTTTTATTACATAATTCACAGGAGATCACTGAAAACAAAATAATTTCAAGTATGGAATAAAAATAAAAAAAATTAAAAGGAGGAAATCTCGAAGTTTATGTGGATTGTAATTTCAGTTCGTTTTTTTAATTTTTACAATAACCATTGTAAACAAAGAATTAGGAATATTTATTCCGGGTTGCTTAGAGCGGTGCTTCATTTAAAACAACAAAAAAAAAGTGTTTATCAACTTGATATGTGTACCAATCATAACAACCTATTATTTAAGAAAAAAAAAAAATTTCTCAAGGGGAACAACTCTAACATCCATCCCTTGTCAAGCACATGAGGTGATTGGTATGGCTTATCTTATTGAGAGGATATTGATTAAACATTGTAATAAAAACAACAAAGACAAGGATATTAGTGTTAGCAAAGCCCATAGCAAACTTAATACTTCACCTTGACAAAATAAAATTCTCATCAAAATAGTTACCTAACACTTAAAACTAATAAATTTTTGTAATTGTTTATTTGATACTTTTTCAGTATGTTGTTAAATAAGGCATGAAAATTTCAAAGAGAAGGTAATGCTAGCAATTAATGATGGATAATACAAACAAAAAAAAAAAAATGAGAATTCTTAATTGGAAATTTATTTTCTAAATATGCAAAGATCTGTTCTGATATTAATAAAACATAAACCATTAAATAATTATCTTTTCTTTTTCTTTTTTTTGTACATAAATACCTGTTCTGGTATTTAATGAACTGTTAAAACGGAGGAGAAAGAACACTAATTTTTTTTTTTTTTTTTACTTAGTTAACTAGTATAAGATTCTAACATAGAGATAGCCAATCACTTTGTGACCGAGGCACCAGACCAGATAAAACTCAGTATAATGCAGATATGAATGTACTTGATATACAGGAATATCTCCTAAATTAAAAATGTATCCAGAGCTTAATCAGAAGCCAAAGATTTGAGCTTTGCAACATTTCTTTGATCAAAGACAATTCATAAAAGGCCCTGATTTGATTCCAACATTTTAAATAAATGGTCTTTTTGTGATACCCAGGAATATTGTTTTTCTAAGACATCACAACAAGGAATAAACAAACCCAGAGAGAATACTGTCATTGTTTTAGAATGACGATTGAATCCTGTAAAAGCTGGTAAGTAGCACAGTTTAGGGTTTTCATTGTTTTTGGTTTCAGGTTTGGTAAAAATGTGGAAAGAATTTTCTTAATTTTTGAACTAAACCATAGTTATATAATTAAGAAAAAAAACAATCCTGGTAACCATATGTACCATTTGAAATCAAAAACAAGATTTCTTTTTTTTTAAAGAACCTCTTCAAAATGCTGTCTGTGGTTCTTTAATCATGATCATACTGAGTTGATATGTGCTGGTGCATCATGGGTAATAGATCAGAACAGATAAATTATGTACTTAGCTTAAAACAAGCTCATTTGTTCTTTATTAATGTTTAGCATAAATATTTAGGAGAGTTAAGAAAATTGTATATTTAGTAGCTGTAAATGTAATATTTATTTAGAATAAAAACCTATTTAAAAGTGATTTGACTCAATACTGAAAAATTAATGTAGCTTATTAAAAGTTTGATATTTTTTTTTTAAATTATTTAATTGAAAATACTTATGTTGCATAATTTATGCGCAAATGTTATTTTAAAAGGCATTAAATGATTATATTAAAAAGGTGTAATAGGATTCTTGGCAGTTGTTTAAAATTCAATAGTTCCACCTTAATTCAGAATCCAGGTAACAAATTTAACAACACGTATAATACATAATGAACATTGCCTGAGATTACACTTAATATATCAGTGATTGTAGAATTTCTGTTGATGATTTGACTGCAGTTCTTATCACTGTTAAATATTTCAATATTGCAAACAAGTTTTTTGGGTTTTCTTGTAATAACACTCCAGGGCTTTTTCAAAAAAGTTATGAAAAACAAACATCAAACAACCAAAAAGCTCCGACTCAAAGATGCAAGCCAAAGAAGAAAAAAAAAATCTTGTTTTAAAAATTGTTGTGCATTCCAGGCATCTTTCATGACATCCATGATGTTTATCAGTGAAGTTTACCATTGTTAAATTCTGTGTTATATGGGAAATGTTTAAATCTAAAAATGATATAGTTTTAAAACTCTGAATAAGAGTCATTAAAATTCCAAGCCTTATTTAAACAATTAACTTCCTCTTTTTGTGTTGTTGAGGTCTTTACCACAATGTTTTAGATGATCTCTTCTACAGCTAGAAAGAAAAAGGAAGCCATTTTTCTTTTCTTGAGATAGTAATGAAAAATGGCTGCTAACATACCAATCAGATTAGGATGATTTATGTAGACAATACCATTCTTTATCATCAGATTAAAGATAATGAAGGGAAATTCTTTTTCATTATGGATTATACACATGAAGAAGGCTGTAGAATGGATTAAATATAATGACATGATTAATCAGTGTTTGTTTGAAAAAATTAGGATGTTCATCAGAATTATTCATGAGATAATACTTAATCTTTAAATTTCAACAATATTTAAATTTTTTTTTCTTGCTGCAAGCATAAATTTTGGTCTCTTTTTTTATGTGTTTTTAATTTAATTTTTTTTTTTTTCAGAAATATCTTAAAGCTTAAGAATTTAGCCAAAAAATTATTTAAAAAATGTTTCTTTTTTGCTGCGTGAAGACCAAACTTATTTTGTTGGCATGTGAAAGCATAGACCAAATTTATTAATCTTTTATAAGAAATTGTCAATATTTTATTTATTCAATAATTTTTTTTAATGGAGAATTTTGAAGTGAGCTGAAGAGTGAATCAAAGATGAGAAAGTGTGACGGTAATGTTTATAAAAAAAAATAACAATAACAATTTATAGCATAAAAAAACAAAAAAACATTGCTTTGTCCTCACATAGAGCACAAGTCAGAATAAATTTCCCAGGTGATGTTGTGGGCGGGGGTGTAAATGAATTTGGAGTGAAGGGTTCAAGTGGTGATACCAATAGTAGAGATTAACGAGGCGTTGATATTAACATCACCTGTAAAACCAAGTGACGACAAAAAATTAAAATTAAAAAAAAGTAGTCTGGGGAGCACCCCCACCCCACAAAAAAAAAGACATGATAAACATCTGCATTTCATATGCATATCAAAGATGATCACAGAAAAGTGGGTGTATCTATTTGTCTTTTGGCTTTGCAATTTCTTGATAAATCTCTTAGCCTTGATTGAAAGAAAATAATCGCTTAAAGAGGCATCCAGCAAGACGCATCAGTTACTGAGATGTAAGAAGAAAGAGGTAGGTATATTAAAAGAAAAATTTGAAAAAAAAATAGAAAAGGAAGAAAGGTGGAAAAAAAAGGGTAGTATAGGGTGTAGCAGAAATACTTCCCGCACGATGGTAAGATTAGCTAGATGAAGACACCAATACCACTTGTCTATGTTCACTAGCATCACACAGGTGACAGTTTAATATGTGGGAAGTATTTCTTCAGTTATAAAGAATTAGCACAAGTGATTGCTTTAATTAACATCAAATATTTTAACAATTTATCATGATTTGACGATCAAGATAAAAATATGGAAATAAAATTTTTCATGCTTTTTGTTAAGTTCAATATATATATATATATATATATATATATATATATATATATATATAAACCACATTTATATATGAACCCAATAAATAAAGTAATTTGACTTGAGATAACAAACTGAATTGAACTTTTTGCCATGTTTAGCCCACCTTCACAAAGAACAATCTTAATCAAGTTAAAGATGTCATCCGAGACAATATTTTTATGATAAATTGCAGATCACGTTCATATACTAAAAATTTTCAATTCAGTTTTTTTTTTCTTTTTCTTTTTGTTTTTAATAAAAATGTGTAAATTGTGACAGGTGAGCTGATATTTAATTCACAAGCTGTTTCATATTTGCGTTTCTTTTAATAGAAGAGAAAAATTTTCTTAGATATGAATGAGTTAACCAAAGGATCAATTCAAAGTCAATATTGATTTACTCATAATATTGGGTTTATGTACAAATTTGATTTGTGTATGCTTTTCACAGTGAATTTTTTTTTTTTTTTGCATATTTAAACATTATCAGATGTGGATTTTTTTTCAGACAATATAGTTTAACTGTATGTTCATTTCCAGAATAAAGATAACATTGGCACTTTTCAGCATCAATTTTTCTTGTACAAATCAGGCAGGCAGAATCTCTTGCAAAAGATCAAATTTTTATTGAGGATGATGAGTTTAAATCTTACCTTTTCGAGTTTAAGTAATCCACCTTTGATAACGTGTAATTTTACCTTATATTTTCAGGTTTAAGATCTGATTTGAAACAGATGCAAATTAGTTTGTGTTTATTTTTTTTGTATTTTTTTCACACATTCCCACATGTGTTTGTGTATAATTTAATATATGGCTAAAACATGGAAATGTTGTAAAAATGCTACACAATACAGAATCAAGATTTAATAATAAAACCTTTTAGATGTGTTTCCCTATAATTTCACGATTGACAGTTTCATGCTCTCTGCAATTTTCTCAGGTAATTTTTCTCATCCCCACCTGGAAATTGTCTAATAGCATGAAACTACTATGTGTGGAAGAATAGGCCTGTGGGTCTGAAGATATTGTATATTTTCGCAGCAATACCTCTTTTATACAAGTTTCATTAAAACAACTGACAATGTACTTCAGTAAGTTTTTTATTTTATAGAACATTTGGACAACTTCTACATAATTTATGACCGGAAAAGAAGAAACATATACAAACACAAGAAAAATGAAATAAAACCTGAAATGCAGTATCTTGTCAGTTGTTTTCAATGAAAAATGATACATGCAGGTTTCATTAAAAATGACAGACAAGGTATTATGGTTAAGTTTTTTATGTAATTTTTTATGTGATCTTATGATTTTTTTCTTTTGAGGACATAAATTATATAAAAATTGTTCAAATGTTTTGTTTTTCTGACTGCTTTTGGCTATACTTTTAGCCATTATCGAGGATGGATTTTATTTTACATGTGACTGAATATGTGTAATGTTTATGTATGTGTAGAGTTGAGTGTTTGTTTTATATTCCAAACCATAATACCTTGTCTGTCATTTTTAATGAAACCTGCATAAAAGAGAGATTGCTGCCCAAATACACAATATATATATATATATATATATATATATATATATATACTGTGTGTATGTTTTTGATGTTATAAAAGTAGTATAATCAAGGGAACAAGGATCAAAGAAAATAAAGTGAAACAGAAAAAAAGGCAAAAAAAGAAAAGAAATTGTTTTTCTTCTTTCTTGCTCTTTGTTTCTCCTGTTATATTGCTTTTAATGTCTGTCATAATAATATATATATATATATATATATATATATATATATATATATATATATTGTATTCTTATTATTATATCTTTTTTCTTTCCTTTTGGGCTTCATGTCTCAAGTGATTACCACATTATATTGTACAGCTAGTGCACATCAGTTATGGGACGTCAGGCAAGAATATTGGGATGCCGTGAACTTACAAAATTGATGCATAAAATAAATGAATGCAGTTCCTTTTAGCTAGAAAACTGCTTGTCATTATGTAAAAAAAATAAAAACAATTATTTTGTGAATAAACATTGCTTTCAATATTTCATAGTATTATAATTGGTTGTATTCAGTCCAAAAAGGCATATCCTGTTTAATCACATGCTTGTACAATTTTAAAAAAAGAAGAAAAAAAACAAAAAAACATCCAAACATCAAAAGTGGCAAGCTTAATAACAAATGGTCTTTATACCACTTCACAAGACGATATGACCAACATCAGATTTTGTTCTCTATTGGCCAATGAGAATTGAGCATTTCATTTTTCTCTCCCTTGGAAAATGAAATTAAAAAAAATAAATGAATTGATTTTATGTTGTCACTTCACATAAAACTTTTTTTTGTTCTCTCTGCTTATTAATTCCAAACCCTGGAGTATCAGATTAGACAGAGCTTTTTCCATTCTAAAAATGTCATTTTTTTTTTTTTAAGAAATTTAAAAGACAAAAATCTTATAAAAATCAATTTCTGAGAAAAGACTTAAAGCTGAAGAAATAACACCAAAGTGTATTTTTAAAATATCTAATTCATTAAAATTTTGTTTTGTCTATATTTAAAAAAAAAATTCTTTCTGTGAATGAAAATTTTCTTATTGAAAATTTTTATCTCAAAAAAAAAATAATGATTGAAAAATTGAAATTGTTAGAACAATGATTCAATTTCCATGAAGAAAACTACACCAAGTGGTTCAAGAAGATGATAAAAGAGAAAGTATGTATTTTTTCTTACAGAGAATCATAATAGCCAAAATTCTAAAATAATTATATTAAAAAGAAGAACATTTCCCACTGACAAACTGTTGCCAACAAAGTCGTTTCAACTAAGACTCCAACACATTGCTCAGAATTGTTTTGCACCAAAGCAAAGACACTCTTAGACTTTACAGACAGAGTGTGTAATGCCTGAGAAATGGTGAGACTAAGATTTTACAACAAAACCTGTTATTTTCTTCTTTTCTGAAGAACGTCACGAAACTTTCTTCTTAGCTGTCACTGTACTCAGGTTCGTTTCTGGACGGTATTCCCGTTGTTGAAACTAAAATGGAAATAAAAAAAAAATGAACATGTTAGGATTTCAGAGAAAATACACAAAAATAATGTTAACTTAATGCTATTTAAACAGAAGAGGAAATTCTGTCAGTTAAGTGCCATATGTGAAACACGCTTGGGTGATCATGTCTCGAAAGAGACATGACTGACTGGGCAGAAGATTATCCCACAGTAGGTTGCCATTGCTTTCTGCGGTAGACTGGTTGCCAACCAAGGCTATAGAACCCAATCTGTTCTGTTATTTAACCCATAACTGGAAGGAATAGACGGATTAATACCTTTCCCAAGGATATTTGCGCGTAAGTGAATGTAATGAATTCAGCTGGAATTCGAACTAGGAAATTAGACAAAAAAAAATAAAGCTATCAAAGTTGTTTGGGACTCCTTGATGTGGATATATCAGTTTATTATTTCCTTTTAGTAACTTAAATCTCCAAGTTTTGTTCACCCCTGCTGTGGCCAGGTATCGAACTTACAACTCTTTAGATCAAGTCATGGGTTTACTTCAACCAATGCTTTTATCCACTGGAGTATATAAATAGTCACAAGACCTTATCTTTGAAATATAGACAGATCCTGAAGAAGGCCAAGAGCGTACAATGGCTGAAATGTTGTGAATATGAAAATAAAGATGTGGACAATGTAAATAGTGTAAATAGTTACAATACCCCATCTAAGAAGTATAGACAGATCCTGAAGAAGGCCAGAGTGTACAATGGCTGAAACATTGTGAATATGACAAAAAACATGAGGAAAACAAACCAAACAATGTAAATAGTTAAAATACCTTATTTCATTTTTGTTCATCTCTGCTATGGTCAGGTATTGAACTCACAACTTTTAGGGTCAAGCCTATCTCACTAGAACCTATTACAACTGACTAGTGAGTTTGATCTTCACTGCGTACCCAATACTTTCGGCCTTGTTCCACATTTAAGCTGTGTGTAGAAAAATCAATATCATGGTGGTTCTATTGCTATTTCTACGATATGTGTTCTGACGAGTGGTATACTTTAGTTCTGCCAGGCCTGAGCATTGCAGCTAGGACCCACCATGCCATGTATATAAGGGTGAAAACTTCCCATTCCTTTTTATATTCTATTAGAAGTTCCATGAGGACATTTTCATCCCAAAGAGTGCTGCTTTGTGGAACACTCTCAGCAGGGTGTTTTCCCAATCACTACAATCTTGACCTCTTCAAGACAAAGGTTAACTGTAATCTATCCTGCATAACCCCATGAACTTTACTTCTTGTCTTTTCATAACATCCCACAATACACTCTACTTTGAGTGACTCTTGGGCTTTGCATTAAATAAACATTTGTATAAAAAAATAAATAGTGACTCATAAAATATATATAAGTCAACAACAAGCAATGATAAATTGTTTCATGCAATCTTCAGACAATAACAATTGAGCTCTCCAAAGAAGAAAATTTTAAAAACAGTTCCCACTTCTGCGATATATGCGTGACTCTTCAGAAATGAATTGAGTTCATTCGGTGACGGGCATGTGTATACACTGCTTATATGCAACACGTTAAAATTTTTCTTTTCTGATTCCACGCGCATATGGCTTAGTGGGTAGCGACTCCAACTGACACCAAATTGGACGAGTTTCGATCCCGGCCAGAAGCAAGTGAATGTGTCTAGCCACACTGATGAGCTGTGATACAGCGAAACAGGCTTGTACGTGGATAACTAATATATATATATATTATATATATTTTGGATGACACACATATATGTGTCTAGCCACACTGATGAGCTGTAATACAACAAAACAGGCTTGTATGTGGGTAACTAATATATATATTCCGGATGACACACACACACACATATGAAATTATTTGTTTGAACATTATTTTTGATCAATACTTGTATTTAAGTAGATATTCTGTTTATGATCAAATAGTATATATATTTATTTCTACTGGCCTGATTATTTACAATAAATCTTTGTTACAAAAATGTGTGTCATTCGGCAAAATTCGAACCTGCGACCCCTATCCACATAGGGGAAGCCATCAATTAATCTGGCACATGTTAGACCCCTCGACCATGAATGACCAACAGTCTAAACAAAGTCAAATCAAGCCTATATAACACAATTTTTGATTCACACAAATAACCATATCTGCTCTGAAATGTATCATAATGTCAACAAATGTAAACATATTATGGAAATTAACGAAGATTAATGAAATGGTTATATATATATATATATATATATATATATATATATATATATGTGCTTTATCCTTGATATCAAGCATTTTAAATATAGCATACCTTAAAACTATATTTTTTCATATATATATATATATATATATATATACATACATACATACAATTATATAGTTATGAATTAATTGTACATTGCGACACAAATTTCTGTTTCGAGATAGATTCTCATCATCAGGCAATGTTGCTGTCTATTGGTTGTGCAGATGATTTACATTTAAATGACAAAAACCTTTGGTTTGCTGTGTATGTATGTGGGAAGATATAAAAATTTACATGTGTGTTTCTTTTGGCTAATCAGAGTGGAGATTCATTTGGGGATTTGGCCCCAAAGAATACATACTAACCAACTTTTTCTCTTTTTTTCTCCCTCATCCTACCCTTTTCCCTTGTTTCTTTTCCCTCCTTAACAGTGAAGATGTTAACCTGCCTTTAACCTGATCTTATCATTTTCCCTTCTTTCCCTTCAGTTTTATTACTTTTGATGTGATATTCTCATTCAGCACCAATTCTATATTTTTTCACTTACTTATCATTTTTAGTCTATTTATTTATTTGTTGTAAAGTTTTTTTTATAAAAGGAAAGATTTTTTTATAAAATATAATTTTTTGGTCTATCTATTTGTTGTGAAATTTTTTTTATAAAAAGAAAGATTTATTTTAAAAAATAATTTTATGTTCCAATTTATTTTTATATAGTTTGTTCGTAATTATTTTTTTAAGCACTTGTTGGTTATATGCATGTTATTTCATTTAGATTTTATCCATTTTCTAATGTGAATAATTTACAATGTCTACATATGACATTTATTTTGTTGCCTTTATTTAATAGATTTTTATTCTTAAGGGATTTAATAATAAATAGTTTTTCATATAAACATAATGAACATGGTTCATTTAAGGACTTACATGTTTTAGCTTCTTTTAGAATTTTCCACTTTATTGTGGGTGTTTTTTTGTTTCCTTTAGGTACCAATGATATTTTGATAGGGATGTTCTATTTTTGTATTTGTTATTATTAAATGAAGAGGTGTGCTGGTAATTTTGATGCTTTAGAGTGTTTTTAGTACTCCCTATATAAATTTTTACATTATTTGGGTTTTCCTTTGAGGATATTTCACATTGATAGATTATTGATTCCGTTAAGCACTTGTTTTCTAATGGGCAGTCTATGGGGTTTTTACAATTACATTTTTTCTTGTCGAAATTGTTATTTTCTGTTATCTGGTTTGTTTTTATTAATTTTGTAAAGTTTTTAAAAATATTATTATTGTGGTTTTTATAATTTTTTCTAGATTGTTCATACAGCTTTAACTTAATTTAATAGTGTTTTTATTAAAGATCTTACTGGATTTTTTTCCGGAAAGTATTTCTTAATTAATGCAAGGAATTTTTTCCCCAATTTACTACTAGTTATCTGGTTGAAAGTGGATGTGTACCAGATGATATTCCTATTCCTATTTTTTCTTTGAGGGTTACTTTTCTCATTTACATATTTAATATTTGGGTTTTTGTATCCACTATTTTTTAATGCAGTATTATAAAAATTGCTATGGTTATTAAATACTTCCTCATTAGCTGAATTTCTACTAATTCTGTATTCTATTGATGAGGGTATATGCATGATGATAGATGGAGGGTGGTTAGAATTTGGGTGGATGTATAAAGAATTAGTATTTGTTTTTTTTTGTATGGTTGGTGTATATTTTTCTCTAGATCTAAGGTTACATCGAGGAAATCTACTTTTTTTTATATTAGTTTTAATTGTTTCTTTTAAATTGAGATTGTTAAACTCTTTATGTATCATTTTTCTAATTCTATCTATTTTGAAATTTGTGGCATTTCTTATTATCATAAGTCCATCGTCTCTATATAGTCCAATGGCTTTAGTATTTACTTCCTTATAGGCTATGAGATTATATAATATTCAATACTCATTATATTGAGCACTGTTCATAATAAAATAAATGCCAGAGCACTCAAAATAAAAAAAAAAACCTTGAGTCCTCTTTACCTGGAATTATATATATATATATATATATATATATATATATATATATATAATAATAATAATAACTATATAGACTCTGTAAGTATGTAGGCCGTAAATTTATACTAAAATAAACCTCCGAAAAAACCATTAACAAACAGAACCTAAATCCGTTACAATCCGGTGTACTAAGACGTCGGATAAATGGGGGAAAAAAAAGAAACCCGTGGAACAAGAACAAAACATTCAATACTCCGCAGTAAAGAAAAAACCCCAAACGGAACCAAACACAAGAAAAAGTGCTCAATACAAAGTATGAAAGAAAAGATACAATAGTAGAGCAAAAACACACAAAAATCTAGAGTGAGCCAAAACCCACCGCGGTTTCACACTACGGATCGTCATGGCAAAGCCTTTGCCCTGACGATCCGTAGTGTGAAACCGCGGTAGGTTTTGGCTCACTCTAGATTTTTGTATATATATATATATATATATATATATATATATATATATATATATATATATATATATTTCTGAGATGATTGTAATTATTTTCACTATGTACATTGTTTGGACTGTTGCTCTCATCTTTATTGCCATATTCATGACATTTTGACTATTGTATGCTCCAGCCTTCTTCAGGACCAGTCTATATTTCTGAAATGAGGTATCATAATTATTTACATTGTTTGGACTGTTGCTCTCATCTTTGTCATATTCATGTTACGGCTGTTGTACACTCTGGCCTTATTCAAGTGGTATATATCGAAATTTTGTTTAGTCCACTGGAATAGATTGTTCTAGTTTCACATGCCATGCCTTTTCTGGATATCTCAGCTTTAGTTATTTCCCTTTAGTATCTCCAAGTTTTTGTTCATCTCTGCTGTGGCCAGATATTGAACTCACAACTCTTTGGGTAGAATCACTGGATTACTTTATTCACTGGGTCAACTTAAGGAATCAGCACATATGCTAGACCACAAAAATCTCCTAAGTTGGCTGAAGTGATAACAAGAGGCTTGAGAAGGCTTTAATGAACTAACATGATGGCTACATTGAAGTGTTAACATCAAAGGGAGGTAATTAATAATAAGTCAGAAGGAAAATGCCTGTTCCTTTTAGAACAGTTTTCTGAATACCACACACTAACCAAGCACAGGCGATATGAGAACCAGCAATACAGAGTACTAGCGAAAAACAACAATAACAAAAAAATTGCAATATGAGCTCTGGTAAAAAAAAATACCGGGACATTATGCTTTAGGCTATATCTCTCAAAATTTCAATCTTTTAGTCATTGTCTGAATTTCTTGGATAAGGAGTTATCATTATTTACATTTGGATTATTGTCCTCATTTTTGTTGTTGTTATTGCAACATTCCGGCTGTTGTACTCTCAGGCCTTCATTGATGGATAAGTTATTTTTATCTATCTCTTCAGACTGAATAATCGATTTGGTTTAATTTAATCAGAGCATTCAAAAAGAGGAAATCTAAGTGGTATGATATGGAAATTAACATTTTATTAGTGTTATCATACTAGGGCCATAAAAGATAGTTCTTTTGTTATTACTACTTAGCAAAATTTTACAAGGCAAGGAAGCAAAGATGAACTCATCCAAATTACTCTAAATTGTCTTCATTCTTTCATTGCTGAAACTGCAATATAGGTAATTATTAAATATTTATAAATTCATTTGATGCACATGTTATTGTACAGTATTAACAAAAGAATCATTCTATTTTCATTTACAATTATTCACTTGGCAATAAATACTAAAAAATAGTATGAAATACATCATTTTTTTAAAACACTGGGGTGGCCTAATAATTAGTGTATATCCTCCAAAATTCAAAATGTGTGGCTGTGAGAATGGCTTAAAAGTTATTAGTATAAAAACTGGATCTTTACATTTTAGGTTTAAATTTCAACTGAGTTTGATTTTGTTCCCTTTGTAGTAACACTGCTAGAAAAGACATGAATGCATCTTCCCCACAGCTTATGGGTAAAATAATAGGGTAGAATGGGTTCTGTTGAGAAAAAGAAAAACTATGAATCCAAAACCAGTTGGAAAAGCAATTGGCTCAACCAGACTATTTTGCCTAGATACACCTGAATCCATTGTATTCACTTACGTGCAAATACCCTTGGGAAAGGTATTAATCCGTCTCTTTCTTCCAGTTATGGGTTAAATAGCAGGACAGATTGGGTTCTATAGCCTTGGTCGGCAACCAGTCTACCGCAGAAAGCAATGGCAACCTACTGCGGGATAATCTTCTGCCCAGTCAGTCATGTCTCTTTCGAGGCATGATCGCCCAAGCGTTTATCACGTATGGCACTTAACTGACTGACACCTACTACTGGCATAGATGCAGTTCATACAGTTTCTCAATAACCCTAACAGACTTATGACCATGATTATAAACCTATGAACCATAAAAGAAATTACTGTTATTTATAGCTAATGGTTTAATATATTTTTATCACTAGTAAAACTAATCTATGATTAGTTTTTATTAAATAAAAGAAAATTTGTCCATACAAGAAGTTTTGGTCTTACCAGTTCTCGGTCACTGGGAATTCTTGAAAGGAAATCTAAGAGTTCATTATTAGGAATGGCATTTGGAGAACGGATTTTCTTTGTGAACTTGTTGATTCCTGGATTCAACAAAAGAAAAAAAAAGACGTTTAGCAGTAAATAAAAGGAAAACAAAATACAAGCAAACAATATCAAAATATTTTTATTTAGATTTAAAAAAAAAAAATCAAAAAGAAAATAATTACCAAGATAATAATTACATTAAATGTGAAAATAAATTGAGATATGTACATTTAAAGAATAATTCTATGAATTCCAAGTAGATTTTATTACAATTACTGTATACTCTCTTGACTCCCTCAGCAATATTCATGATTTTAAAAAGCTGTTTAAATTTTTAATAATAAAAATGTTACACACTATTTAGTTGTTAGCTTGTTTATTTACAAAAATAATTTTATATTTATCTACAAGATTATGAATAGAATATGTAAAGAACAGGTAGGAAAAATGTTTTTAATCTAGCATGTTTCACTTTATTAAACTGCTTCTGAGATTTATTAATAAGATAAATGATTTATTCTAAATTTAGAAAAAAACAAAGAGACATTATATTGATTGAGGTTAGATTTTATTGTTCAGATACCTGTCATGTGTAATAAAGCAATAGATGTTTATTTTAAATGTAAGTGTATAAATGTCTGTTTAATTGTATGTACATGAAAATAATGCATGTGTCAAGTGTATTTAAACTATAGACGAATTTTTAAATTATGTGTAAGAGAAGAATCATGGGTGGTTTAATGTATAAAAGATTATGAAAATATATGAACCACCATAGACAACCGTTCATACCCCACATCAGAATGGATCATGCTAGTCTCCCTGAAAGCAAAACACCGTGCCTCCTTGGCCTAACTCTATCAGCCGACCTCAAGTGGAATGACTACATTGAATCCATAGCTAAATCTGCTGCTAGGAAGGTTGGTTTCCTGTGTAGGGCCAGGAAGTTTTTCTTGTCTGAATATATCTTGCACATATATAAATCTACCATCCGCCCATGCATTGAATACTGTTGTCACGTATGGTCAGGTGCCATTCATCTCGGTCTTCTTGACAAAATCCAATGGAGAAACTGCAATGTAACCTGGTAGCTCAACTCCAGTCACTTTTTCACCAACATAATGTGGCTTCCTTCTGTCTTTTCTACAAATACTTTTGCGGCTTCTGCTTTGATGAGCTTAGCTCCCTGGTGCACCCTCTGCATGAATTTACTTGAGCTACTAGACTAGCAACTAGGTCTCACCCTTTTACAGTGAAATCAACCAAATGTAACTGCAAGTTCTACTCGAGCAGCTTCTTTGCTCGCACTTCCTGCCTGTGGAATTCCCTTCTATATACTTGCTTCCCTGACAGCTACAATCTCCAAGAGTTTAAATACAAAGTCAATTACCATATCATCTCCTTGACAACCTGTGTATCATGTTCTTTTTCCTTTCTACTCTACTCTCATGCAGCTGTCTTCATACCAATGTTCTCATCTGTTTCTTACCCCCTCTTATCTTCTCTTACCAATCTGTTACCCCTTGTGACTTGTTCCTCTTTCTCTTCACTCTCCTCTTATGTAACCTCCTGCACACCAGTGGTAGTTCTACCTTGCTTAGGGTGAAATGATTAGAAAAAAAAAAACAAAAAAAAACTACAATACAACATTTCTTATATACCATTTTATAAAGAAACTAGCCCGATCTATAAACCTGTTGGGCTCCTTTAAAAACGCAGTTCCAATACACGATGATGAGGTAACAATATTATTAATTGCAATATTAATTAAACATATTTTAATTTGTATTTGCAATACAAGTTATTGTAATAATTATTATTATTCATATTATACAATATTCTCTTCTTCCTCAATGTGCTATGTCCCTTCAGGACCTAGGCAATCATGGCCTTCCACATCTCCCTATCCCTTGTAGCTCTTAATACTCCTTCTCTTGTTACCTCTCTCAAATCCTGCTCTGCCATCCATTTGCTCAAGTCCATCAAGTAGGTCATGTGTTGCTTTCCCGTCTCTTCTTCCCTCTATCCATCCCATGACTATCAGATTCTCCAAGCCCTTCTTTCTCATGTCCCAGAAACTTTAGCTGTCTTTTTCTGATGTTAAATATGAGTTTCATTTCCATATTCATCCTCTCCAAAACCTCCTCATTGCTCACGTGTTTTTAGTCCATGGTATCCTCAGCATCCTTCTGTAGAACTACATTTCGATCCCTGCAAATTTAGCCTTCTTTTTTGATGAGATTGTCCAGCATTCACTGCCATATTGAACGACAGACACCACATAAGAATCTAGCACTCCTTTGTTTCTAATGAAATGTTTCTTTCTCTCAGTACGAATGCATCCTTGGCTATATCAATAAGCTTTTGGATCTCAGTGTTGCACTTTCCGTCCTCTGTTCTGTACCTGCTTGATTTTAGTATCCCTGACCTGTAGTTGGCATATTGGTCTCCTCTTTTTGCTGATGATCATGCATTCAGTTTTCTTGTTGTTTATATGCAATACTTTTTTTACCACTTTCTTTAGTTACCTTCTCAAATACAATAATAAATTAATAAATGGAAAAGCTTTCAGAATTTGTGAAAAAATGCAGTTCTTGATACACAGAACAGAAAAAAATGACAAAACTTTCAACAAATTAAAATTATTAATATGAAAGAATTGAAATATATTTAATAGCTTTAACAATTCAAGTATTTTCTTAATGAAATTCAGCTGAAAATTCAATAACAGATGTTAGATTATCAAACAACAGACTTTTAGAATGAGCAATAAATTAACAATACCAGAATGACATAGGTGACCTATCATTGTTGCAGGACTATAACCTAACTTTATTTCCATTTAATGTAAGAATTGCTCTGCAGGAAAAAAGTATACTTTTTAGAATGAAATTGCAAACTGATATCACACTTTCCATTAGCCCCAAGGTTACAATTTATACCAATTTTAATATTTACCATATTTTAATTTTGAAAAATTAAGGTCTTTACGAAAACAAAAACAAGCAGTAATTGCTTGCTTAGAAAGATTCATATTTATTGAAATAAAATATAGATGCCTCCTTTTGTGTACTGAGTTTCATTTAGTAAAGTTTTGTAATTTGCTTGAAGCATTGTGTAAAATAGTTGTATGGGTTATGTCTTGAAGGCCGTCATAATATGTTGAATGAAATAAAGGAAGGTAAGGAAGTGTTTGTATTACCTATTTATTACATTAATATTTTGAGATTAAAATCTCATTTTCAGAATAACAGAGAAGCTTTTGACTGTCTGAACTTCGTTGCGGTCCCTCTATGAATGGTTGGCGAGAGTTGTCCACTGCTGCTGTACGTGTGTATGTGTGTGTATTCTAGCTGCTGTACGTGTGTGTGTGTATGTATGTGTGTGTATTCTAGTTGGGGCCTTTATGGTCTGATGATATCAGTTCATTTGTATGTGTGGCATCTTAATGCGATCTGGAAGTTCACATGACTCTTTGACCGGGTCAAAGAGTATCAGTTTCATTACTGTTGTTTTATCTATCTGATTTATCTGGTGGTGTTTGCTTGTTGTGGCCGTGTCTATGTGCGCGTGGTATTGTAATTAAATCTACCTTGTTTTTTATATGTGTGTGTGTTTCATTTATTTTCTAGGTAATTTAATAGCAGCTATGCTACAGGAAATATTTCCATTACCCAGATTGTGTCAGTTCTTTGTTTAAGTTCGAGTTGTCTAACTTGGTATCACGTTGATACACAATTGTGTCCCTTGTTTTGCATTTCGTATGGCAGTTTACTTTTTGGAATAAATATGGCGTTTCACTACCACATGATGGGATTTCTATGTTGTTATGAGTGAACCATACTAACAAAAACAAATAGCAGACAGAGGAAAAAATAGATTGACATTGAAATTAGATGCTGTACATTAATTTTTTTAATGAAATTCATCTGGAAATTCAATGATAGTTGTTAAATTATCAAACAGACTTTCAGAATGAACAATACCAAAATAACATATGTAGCCTATCATTATTCCAACTAACTTTAATTTGAAATATCCCTTTAATGTAAACATTGCCCTGCAGGAAAAAGTTCATTTTTTTTAAAAATGGAGTTGTAAACTAATATTGAAACAAGCTTTTTGATCCAAGTAATAATAGCCCTGGGGTGATAATTTATACCAATTTTAGTACTTAGCATATTTATATATATATATATTTTTTTTTTGACAACCAAATGTGCCTAATCAAGAGAAATACCCATTGTAATGATACACAAGGAAAACCTTGTTCACCTAATGAATAAAATGCATGCTTAAAATATTGAGTTTGTGGTCTTTCCTAAAATCTAAAATTAAAAGATGATCTGAACAAATTTTAGTAAATTTAGAGAGCAAATGAAAGAAATGCAGAGAAAATATATTTTCTTGTTTAATTTATAATTACAGTTGTTATGTGTTTCTTTCAATTTTCTTGCTCACAGACATTTTTATAAATTTCTGAATAAAAAACTTTATTATATTTATTTCTTCATATAATGAGAAATAATAAATCTTTAAGAAATTCTAAATGTAGGATTTGATACATTCACACCCACACACACATGGTCATTCAGCGTTCACGTGATAACTTAGTTCCCGTGCAAACGCATGCCAATAAAGGCGGGGAATGTCACGTGGTATGCTAGTTAGGATTTTGTCCCGGTCAAGAGCAGACATGTTTCCCTAACTCACACAAACACACGCGCACTAACTGCAGGTAGCAATTAGTGGCGCAAATTTTTATTTCTCACCAGCACGCACATACAACACTAAAAAACTCCAATTGGAAACAGACAATAGCACTATGCACATTAACTTTCATTCAAACTGGACTTTACATAAAATAACTTTCTACCGAACATTTTACGTTTCTGTCCAGACAAAGGGAAAGAACTTTTCTTTCCTTACTTTTATGCATGCTCTCAACCCTATGTAACCTTTGTTAATATATTGTTTTTCTGGTGACTTTCGCCTTTTTGTCTTTCTTATTTCCTGCTTTAATTCATGACACAAGTTACGTCGAGTTGACTCGTAAATATAAATTAGTAATGGACGATTCGTCCTCTACACTAAATAATAAATATTTCATGATAGCTGGTTTCCATATTTTTATAACTTTGAACAATTTTATAAATTTCTGAATAAAAAACTTTATTATATTTATTTCTTCATATAATGAGAAATAATAAATCTTTAAAAAATTCTAAATAAATATTTCATGATAGCTGGTTTCCATATTTTTATAACTTTGAACAATTTTATAAATTTCTGAATGAAAAAATTCGTTTTCATACTTGTTTCATGATAAAAAGGTTTTTGATAAATATTGCATTGTAGTTTGTACAGATATGTTTATAGTTTTGTAAATAAACAATCTAACAAATAGTGAGTAACATTTCGGTGTTATTAAAATTCTAAACAATATTTTAAAAGAAACACCTACCATTTGTTTAGTGAGATTCATATTGAAATAAAAGGTAAATTTTTGTTTTGTTCCCCGAAGGCCTTTACCCCTTTCAAATCTTTCCAAAACATCCTTATTTTCATGCAAATGTATATGCTGAACTCAAATCGGAAATTGTTTATTGAAAAAACCTACCTTTATTGCTGTTAACGAGCAGAAAAATATGGAACTTCTTGTCAGTGTTTATCTCACCCCGTAACCACACTTCAAAAATGTTATTCACTGCAGAATCACTTCACGCATAGTTTGCTGATTTTTCTGCCTTTTTACTTCCTTTTTGCAATTACTATGCTGAAATTGAGTTCCGAAACCAATCAAATCATGGAGTAATTGCTCAAAGGAAGTAAATATTCTTAAGTCTGACATTTTTTTTTTTTAATCATTTCACTCCAAGTAAGGCAGCACCACCACTATTGCACAGGGGGCTACATAAGAGAGTAAAAGTTTAATTTGGAGAAGAGTGAAGAGAAAGGCAAACCAGTTGAATGAATCTGGGCAGCTTTCAAGCTTTATCACTAATTCAGTTCTTAAACAAATTTCAAAAAGTTTACAGAGTTAGATAGGACACCTACTTAGCTACATTTTTTGAACTTTGGTTTAGTAGAAAAAATGTTACATCAAAATATGTGAAGTCCGAAAAGGAAGACTAACTACATAAGTGAGTGACTAACGCTTCTAATAATAAATCTTATTCTTTATAACTTTTTTCTGTTTAATATTTTTGCATGTGGTTTTCAACATTTAAATTCTGATGATATATTTTATCATTTTTGACAATCAAACTTTGTTTATCACTTATCATTTTATCAGAATTGATTATAAATAATCAATTTTTTTTTATCCTTTTTTTAACCAATTGCATATAAATTTATATTAAATTAATAGCAATGCGTAGAAAAATCATGGATCATATGGAAAAATGCGCGCATAAAAAGTAATATTCTTAAGATTATATTAAACCTGGAAAAGAACAGGACAAGTTATTAAACCTGGAAAAGAACAGGACAAGTTATTAAACCTGGAAAAGAACAGAACGACATATTCTAGTGAAGTAAAAAATAAGAAATTTCTTAAAATATTGCAGCTAAAAATAAAATTTGAGTGCAATATTTTAAGTAAGAAATTTCTTATTTTTTACTTCACTAGAATATGTCGTTCTGTTCTTTTCCAGGTTTAATATAATCTTAAGAATATTACTTGCATGCATTTTTTCATATAATTACAAATGCTTATTATTTTTTGCATATATAATAGTTGAAATATAATCCAATACTATGGATATTATGGAATGATAATGATCATTTCTTCA
Organism: Ascarosepion bandense; assembly: GCA_037127315.1. NCBI lineage: Eukaryota > Metazoa > Mollusca > Cephalopoda > Sepiida > Sepiidae > Ascarosepion > Ascarosepion bandense. Next base: position 4,751,981 of record JBBBDQ010000707.1, read on the forward strand.
GATGAAATACCTTAACTAAAAACCAGTAACATTTTGAAAATATTTAATCAGACTGATAACTGACTTTTATATTTACACCTATAGCTAATTAAGATTAAAATTATTAATTAAATACCTTTTCATTTGAAATGGCATTGAGCTGTTTTAATTTCTTAAGAATTTAAAACACATATAAAACACATTTTAAATTTAAAACACATATAAAACACATTTTAAATTTAAAACTCAGATATTTACTTCCTGAAGTACAATGTTATCTCTCTACTACATTATAAGTTTTTAATATAATATTTCTTTGGCAAAGTTTAACAAACATACCTGGGGTAAACACCCACCCCCACCCCCACTCCTCCACAAATAAACCCAAAACAAAAAAATCAAAAGGATGGTTTTCCTTTTGACATCACTATTACCATATATTCCCATGGTAATTTCTATAGTTTTAAAAAGTTATTTTTAGAATTTAAATTAAACCCACACATTTATTTTTGAAAATTAACAATAAAAGTATTAAACACTATTCTTGTAAATAAACAGTCAAATAAATAAATGGTGTTTAACATTTTTGTTGTCACTTCTAGAGAAAAAAATCTATAACTTCAGATGTTCACAATTTACGAGATGTGAACAGAGGAGAGAAATGCCCAGAAATTGTTTTTTTCCTTAATTTATAGTTACAGTTACTTGAGTATGATGATAAACTAAATCTGGTAGCATGGCTTAAAAGAGAGTGGAACCATCTCTTAATTGCTGTTGTTCCCAGGTCCACACTGACACCTGGTGGTAGCACCTGTTAGGGTCCCAGCTATGTGTAAATAGTTAACTCCCAAACCGGAATCATTTAAGAGAAAAAGAAAAACTAAGAAAAAGTTAGGCTGGGTAAGAGTCTTTAGCTTTGGATAGCAACTTGTCTAAGAGAAGAAAATCAGTGAAATAAAATTCTCAGTTCATTAAAGAGACAATAGCGAGGCTACATCAGTTCAGTCCATTCTATTTACTACCAATTATTAAACTTTACCACTAGTTATGAAAGCTTTTGCCACATGTTTGCTCTATAACAGTGCCTTATTTTATTATTTTGCAATAATTATGTCATTGAGTAGTGAAGAATATATATATATATATATAAGAAAAATTAAGGCAGACACGTTATTTCATGGTGAATCGGAAGTATGGCCTATTTCAGGTGAACCATCATCATCTTCCGTCTTTATTTTACAAAGGATTTTACACAAAATTTTGTGTAAATATAAGAAAAGAGAGCTCTAAACATATATGCATATAAATACATATAGAGCAAATATAAGAAAAATTAAGGCAGACACGTTATTTCATGGTAAATTGGAAGTATGGCCTATTTCAGGTGAACCATCATCATCTTCCGTCTTTATTTTACAAAGGATTTTACACAAAATTTTGTGTAAATATAAGAAAAGAGAGCTCTAAACATATATGCATATAAATACATATAGAGCAAATATAAGAAAAATTAAGGCAGACACGTTATTTCATGGTAAATCGGAAGTATTGGCCTATTTCAGGTGAACCATCATCATCTTCCGTCTTTATTTTACAAAGGATTTTACACAAAATTTTGTGTAAATATAAGAAAAGAGAGCTCTAAACATATATGCATATAAATACATATAGAGCAAATATAAGAAAAATTAAGGCAGACACGTTATTTCATGGTAAATCGGAAGTATTGGCCTATTTCAGGTGAACCATCATCATCTTCCGTCTTTATTTTACAAAGGATTTTACACAAAAAATACAAAATAGGATGTGGTTTCCAGCTTTCTCTTTTCCAATCTTTTCACTCTTACATAGCCCCCTGCGCTTCAGTGGCGTTACTGCCTTGCTTGGAGTGATATGATTAAAAAAAAAAAAATTTAGGATTCCCATTCCCAATGAGTAATCACTTTTTTATTAGAAAATCTTTTGCCATTATAGCTAGCTTATTGGTTTTTTATTGTTTTGTCAGCTTGAAGTGGAAAATTCTAAGAACAGATACATTTTCATTTGATGTCAAAGGATTTGGTCTGTGTTCCATACCAGTTATTTTTCTTGAAATAGGTTGCACTTTCCGCTTATTGTTGTATTGTTATTATTATTAAGTGAAATATAAATAAAAAGATACTTACCCCAGAGTAGAAGCAATATTCGCAAAGGAATGAAATAAAGAATAATGGTGGCCACGCTTAAAACAATAATGGCCAAAGTAGAAAGCCATGGCACACTCCAATTAAAAGTGCTGAAAAAAGAAAAAAAGAAAAACAATCAAGGAAAGTTTACTGGCAAAATCTCAAAGTTGAACATTTCGAAAAAATCCAACCAAAATTTCCACTGTAGAAAAAAGCACCAAATTTCAATGCTGATAAATTGTACAAATTAAACTTTCGGTGAGCAAAGCACAAAAGGTTATATCCCTTCAGTTATATTCTGAGATCATCCACCTAGAAATTGGAATGTATTCATGTATCCACTACTACATCCACATGCCAGGTAAAGGTTAAAGCAAGCCAGTTTGCAGTCAAAGTCTATGTCAAACTAGAAAGAAGAAACATAGCCAACAATTCTACTCCATCAGCTTCTTTTCTTGCACTTTCCGCTTCTAGAACTCCCTTCCGTATACTTCCTTTCTTGATGGCTACAACCTCCAGGAATTTAAATGCAATGTCAATTCCCATCTCTTATCCACTCGACTCCAGTCTTTTCCTCATCCTTTCTACATCACACTGTGTATCTTGTTCTTTTCCTTTTTCTCTACCTTCACAACTGTCATCACACCTGTGTTCCTATTCTTCTCTTGCCGTTTCTCTGACACCCACTGTAACTGGTTTGTCTTTCTGTTCATTTGTCTTTCTGTTCGTTCTCCTCCTGCTCTCTTATGTAGCCCCCTGCACATCAGTGGCGGTACCATTTTGCTTGGGGTGAAATGATTAAAAATAATAAAGATATCTTCTTGTGTTTTGTCTTTCCTGTCATTTGTAAATTGCCTTCATATGAAGAAAATGGATTAAAATTAAACAAATTCTTATAAATTGCCTCAGTAATTTAATTTGTGAAATATATAAGAATTGCGGATTTATTTATTTTTTCTTTCTTTATTCTTTGCAGCATTGAATATTTTTATGAGGCTATTTTCATGCTCTCAACCTTCCATGGTAATTGAAAGTTTTCTTTATAATAAGTCACACAAAATGCAAGACAGAATAAAATATTCAAATGTTTATGAAGGTGACTCTGTCAATGCAGGGATATGCATTTTTTTTTTTTAGATTATTTTTTTGTAGTATAAATCAATTTGTTCTAATAAAAATAGATCATCTTAAAATCAACAATGTTTTTTAAATTAAGTCCAATAGGGTAACCGACTAAATTTTTTTCTTCACTTATTTCTTCTTAATTTCAGTTTCCTTTCATTTAGATGAAAAGAAACTGAAGTTAGGAAGTAAGAAACTCAAAGTAATAATATCAGTAATAATAGTATTTCTTTCGTTTTAATTTTAATTATTTTTCATTTAGTAGTGTTAGTAGTAATATTACCTATCAGTAATAATATCATCAGAAACTCCCAGTAATAATGTCAGTAATAATATCAGTAATAATAGTATTTCTTTCATCTTAATTTTAATTATTTTTCATTTAGTAGTGTTAGTAGTAATATTACTTATCAGTAATAATATCATCAGAAACTCCCAGTAATAATGTCAGTAATAATATCAGTAATAATAGTATTTCTTTGATCTTAATTTTAATTATTTTTCATTTAGTAGTGTTAGTAGTAATATTACCTATCAGTAATAATATCATCAGAAACTCCCAGTAATAATGTCAGTAATAATATCAGTAATAATAGTATTTCTTTCATCTTAATTTTAATTATTTTTCATTTAGTAGTGTTAGTAGTAATATTACCTATCACTAATAATATCATCAGAAACTCCCAGTAATAATGTCAGTAATAATAGTATTTCTTTCATCTTAATTTTAATTATTTTTCATTTCGTAGTGTCAGTAGTAATATTACCTGTCAGTAATAATATCATCAGAAACTCCCAGTAATAATATCAGTAATAATAGTATTTCTTTCATCTTAATTTTTCATTATTTTTCATTTAGTAGTGTTAGTAGTAATATGACCTATCAGTAATAATATCATCAGAAACTCCCAGCAATAATGTCAGTAATAATATCAGTAATAATAGTATTTCTTTGATCTTAATTTTAATTATTTTTCATTTCGTAGTGTTAGTAGTAATATTACCTGTCAGTAATAATATCATCAGAAACTCCCAGTAATAATGTCAGTAATAATAGTATTTCTTTCATCTTAATTTTAATTATTTTTCATTTCGTAGTGTCAGTAGTAATATTACCTGTCAGTAATAATATCATCAGAAACTCCCAGTAATAATATCAGTAATAATAGTATTTCTTTCATCTTAATTTTTCATTATTTTTCATTTAGTAGTGTTAGTAGTAATATGACCTATCAGTAATAATATCATCAGAAACTCCCAGCAATAATGTCAGTAATAATATCAGTAATAATAGTATTTCTTTCATCTTAATTTTAATTATTTTTCATTTAGTAGTGTTAGTAGTAATATTACTTATCAGTAATAATATCATCAGAACCTCCCAGTAATAATGTCGGTAATAATAGTATTTCTTTCATCTTTATTTTAATTATTTTTCATCTAGTTTTATGTACAGACTCTCGGGGCAATATTCATTAAAAAACTGAAGCCATGAATTAATAGAATCATCTATGAATACTGGAATAATTTTCTAAAATGCTCGTAAAAAGAACAGTTTTTTCATGCTTTAGCACTTGCATGACCATCCATGACATTACAACATAAAAAAATTCCATTTTGGATAATTTTCACGCACTAATTAACGCTAAGCAATTTGTCAACTGTTATATTTGAAGCAAGAAGAAAACTTACAGTAATTTTTAGCAACACATTTTTGCGGTTATTTTTTGTTACCATAACTCACACCCCCTGAAATTTATCTCGGAAGGAGATTGAAAGTTCTAGGGAACATTGAGAAATGAATGATCATAACATCTGTCAACGTTACAGCTCATTTCTGACATCTTTCAATTATAATACACAAAAGATTATCCGTGAGTATGAACGGATTTTATTAAAAATAAGCAGACACAATGTTTGCAATTTATTTAATCTGACATTTCTAAAAGAAAATTTGCTGCCTAAATGTACTACTGTGTAGTACATATATATATATATATATATATATATATAGTTTTTGAAAGACATCAATTTGCTTAGTTTTTGAAAGACATCATTTTGCTTAGTTTTTGAAAGACATCATTTTGCTTAGTTTTGAAAGACATCAATTTGCTTAGTTTTTGAAAGACATCATTTTGCTTAGTTTTTGAAAGACATCAATTTGCTTAGTTTTTGAAAGATATTTTGCTTAGTTTTTGAAAGACATCAATTTGCTCAGTTTTTGAAAGATATCATTTTGCTTAGTTTTTGAAAGACATCAATTTGCTTTGTTTCTGAAAGACATCTTTTGCTATTCCTATGCATCTTCAGATTTCACTGCTGCATTTTCTATACTTTGAGGATTAATAATTGTTATCGTAGTTTTGTGAAAGACTTCAAGTTTCAGCCACTGAGCAGTTCCCAAAAATAGAAACTCATTCTTTGCCAAATAATTGACTTAAAACAATTTGTAATGTCCCCAATTATTCCAAGGGGAGAGCCAGTGAGTTCATTGATAAACATAGTTACAAGTATATTTGTTTTATTATTGTTGTTATATCCCTTGTTCCCTGTTTAGGATGTGGTTTCCGGCTTTCTCTTTTCCAATCTTCTCACTTTGTTTTTTTTTTTGTTTTTTTTTTTAATTGGAGTAGATAAATCTATCGCCCGGTTCACACTCCACCCACGTCTATTGAACAGGTTAAGAGGCTCATCCCTTGTTCCCTGTTTAGGATGTGGTTTCCGGCTTTCTCTTTTCCAATCTTTTCACTATTACGTAGCCCCCTGCACATCAGTGGAGTTACCGTCTTGCTCAGGGTGATACGATTAATATATATATATATATATAGTAACATATCGTCGTCAATGACAGTCTCTTACATTTATCTTTCGATAGTTGTAATTTCCGCACGTTGTAAGGGAGACAACTCACCCGTTAAATAAAAAGAATAGATTTAATCAAGAACGTAGACGTTGAACTCACTTCTTGACTCTCTCGCCTAAGCATGCAATCATGTCCATTGCTTGTTGAACCTGAAGACAGACTTCTTGGATGGCTTGAAGTTTCTCTTTAAATGATTTCTTTTCCTCCTGAAAGTAGAAGCAAAAAAAAAAAAAAAAAAATTTAAGAAAATTGGTTCATAAAAAAAAAAAAAAAAAAACTCACAGAGAATGAAAAAAGAAAAATCACACAAGTTGACTGCTACAATTATTATTATTATTATTTTTTTAATCATATCACCCCGAGCAAAGCGGTAACGCCACTGATGTGCAGGGGGCTACGTAAGAGTGAATAGATTGAAAAAGAGAAAGCCGGAAACCACAACCTAAACAGGGAACAAGGGATGAGCCTCTACACTTGTTCAATAGACGTGGGTGGAGTGTGAACCGGGCGATAGTTTAGTCTATCTACTCCAATTAAGTCTCAACGTACATCTAGATAGTAGTTTTAGCAGAAAATATCTTGAATCTTTATTAGATGAAGCATTGTCAGCCATTATTAATTTTTGACTAATATTTTTTTCATCTAGTAGTTTTACTGGTCGTATTATCTTGAATTTTGATTAGAGGAAACGCTTATATGAACAACAAAACCAGAAATTATCTTAATGAATGCTTTAATAGCCAAAGGAGGTTACAAATACATGTTGAACAAAATGGGAGGTAACACTGTTGATAGTTTGTCCAACTAAATCTTCTATATGCCTTGTCTTTTCAGGGCGTAGGTGATCATGGCCTTCCACGTCTCCCTATCCCTGGTGGCCCTTAGCATGCTTTCCCCTGTTACACCATGAAATCCCCATTCTGCCACCTACCTGTTCAGGCTATTTAAGTACGTTACACACTGTTTTCCTGTTTCTCCTTTCCTCTATCTGGCCTGTTAGTATCAGGTTCTCCAAGCCCTCCTTCCTCATTGCATGTCCTAGGAACTTTAGCTGTCTCCTAGGAACTTTAGCTATCTTTTCCTAATGCTCAGTATTAATTTCTTTTTCATTTCCATTCTTTCTAAAACGTCATCATTGCTCACATGCTCGATCCATAATATCCGCAGCATCTTTCTGTAGAACCAGATTTCAGTTGCTTCAAGATTTTCATTCACCTTTGATAAGATTGTCCAGCATTCACTGTCATATTGACAAACTGACATCACATAGAACTCTCTTCTTTGTTTCTAGTGAAATTTTCTTGTCTTTAAATACTCTTTGCAGTTTCTGGAATGCATCTTTTGCCATGCCAATTCACCTTTGGATCTTGGTTGTACTTTCCGTCTTCTGTTAGAACACTTCCCAGGTATTTAAATTTTTGTACCTGCTTGATTTAAGTATCTCCTAACTGTATTTGGCATTTCGGGCTGCTCTTTTACCACTTGGCTTAAAAAAAAAAAAAAAAAAAAAAAGGAGCCACAATTGTATAAGAAATATTTTTATTGCCTTATATTTCTGTATTCAAGATGACCTTTAAATCTCCCGGCTTATGGCCTATCACGTTGAATATACCGGTTCTCACTCAATCACCGAAGTTAAGCAATATTGAGCCTGGTCAGTACTTAGATGGTTGATCGCTTGGGAATACCAGGTGCTGTAAGCGTATAGTGATGGATGTGCGTTGTGGTGCAATGGCTTGGAAAGAGAAATCGGTGATCTGAGTTCGAATTCCAGTTGAATACCCTGCATTCACTTAAGCACTGGTACCCTTGGGAAAGGTATTAATCTGTCCCTTCCCTCCAGTTATGGGTTAAATAACAAGTGTAGGACTTGGGGACTCTAACCCTTAAAAACAAATCCCAATGAATCTTGAAACAAACAATAAACTAAATAAAACGAATCAAAACGATTTTCAGCATTGAATGACCTAATGAAGATTGATATGCTGGTTAAATGAACCAACCAACCACTTTTAAATCTCCCAAATTACCTTTTAAATTGAGGAGGTCGTCTTATACTTTCTTCTTTCATGTGCAATGTTCCTTCAGGATGGTGATTTTCTAAGCGCAGCTTGGATGTGGCACAAAGCCGAAAGTATGGAGCACCCGGTGAGGATCAAACTCATTGCTCAATTGTAATGATTTTAGCAAGGCAAGCTTGCTAACCATTACACCTTGTCGGATATAGGTAATCATGGCCCTCCACATCTCCCTGTTCCTTCTAGCTCTTGACACTTTTTCTCTTGGTATCTCTCCCAAACGATGCTCTGCAATCCACTTGCTCAAACCCATGAAGTATCTTTTTCCTCCTCTATCTGTTCTTTGAGTATTAGATTCTCCAAACCCTCCTTTTTCATTACATATGAGCTATCTCTTCCTGATGTTAAGTATAAATTTTCTTTTTATTTCCATCCTCTCCAAAACCTTGGTGTTGCTCACACATTCAGTCCATAGTATCCTCAGCATCCATCTATAGAACCATATTTCTGTTGCTTCGAATCTCTTTGATAAGATTGTCCAGCATTTGCCATCTTATACTACAACTCTAAAAAAAACCTTAAATTCTGAGTGATGTTTATCGGTAACCTTGGCCTCGGTGTGGTAACCAATAACACACATGAAATGATTCATATTACCAAATAAACAAATAATAAAAGTAATAAAACCATTTCTATCTTATATATTACTGGAATAACTTCTTAATAAATTGCCTATTCAAAGAATAATTCCATATCAATGAAATCAACTTGTATCCATACAAGTTCAGCTGAGAAAATGTAAACATCGAGTTATGGAATATACTATTATGGTACATTATCGTACTGTTATTAGCAATATTTGGGATTGTTAATGAAGTATAAGTAAATGGCTATTAGTACACCAGGCTGTTTGTAACTGTTTAGATATGTGACCCTCTTTTCAGATGACTGGTTTTAATTTTTATTGATTTTAAAGATGAGAAGAGAATTCTCTAAAATTGAAGAATACAATTATTTTTGTCGGGAAAAGTAGCTGAAGTGATTAAAATTGAAAAGTACATATTGAAAATTACAAAGAATACAATTGATTTTGTCAGGAGAAGTGAATTTATCAAAGCTGGTTATCTAAAGGTAAAACGATTCTAGTCAAAATATTGTATCCTAACTTAACGACTTATAACCCTAGGTCAAAATTAGACCTTGAGAATTTCCTGTTTACTGCCTACCAGAATGGCTGGTAAGAACAGGCAAATAATAACAGAGAGTAAGTTTTCTCTCCTTCCATTGGAAGGGTGAAAGACTCAGTCAAAATGGTTAAATGATATTACTTACATTTCGAGATGGTAAGACATATATATAGGGAGGGTGAAATAGAAATCCCGTGCCCACCTTCAACAACCCAGTTTTGTGCCTTTTTAAAAAAAACTTGGTGCGGAAAGCAAAATTACAAGAGAGCTGAATTAGCCTGCCACCAGAAAAGTGATTTGGGCCAGAGATATTGCAAGAGATGGTCAGTCCAAATTTGGCGAGCTGCAAACTGAGCAAACCACCATCCTGTGGTGATACTGGATCACAAACATTAACATGCTACTGAAATACCAGCTAACTGATTTTTTGTGCCATATAGCTTTGACTTGCTTATAATTGTGTATCTATATATATATATATATATATATATATATATACACACTGTAGCATTGCAGTCTTAAATCTGGTTTTCATTATATACCATTCCCTTGTGTATCTGGGCTAACCTAGTCAGGTGATAACAGGCAATCCTGCTTTGGCCGGTACAAGATCAACAAAAACAACATGGGTGTGAAATTGACCTAAGGTCAGGAAGGCTGGCTGGACTCAGCCAGGGGTCATGTTATAGATATAGAAAAAGAAGAAGAAGAAGAATCAGTATTTGCAAGAGATCATGTGATGAAACGTTAAAAAAAAAAAAAAATTATTTCCTTTTTAAGGGACGTGTGTAAGAAAAACATGATATTGAATTGGTTTTGTTATTTAGTTTATTTTGAATTTCTAAGGATACAGTACATAACAACATTTCCAATAACATCATCTTTATATAATCAATAAGCAGTCATCTTATACTACAGGTGTAGGATAAACTCATAAAAATTTGCAATATTTATTTTTACCTAATGGTCACCAGATATGTGGAAATATATGGTAATTAATAATCCAATCTGACAATTTAAAGATGATTATATTTTATTGGAAACACAAAAAGAGCTCAAAAACATAAAAATAAGAAAATACCCATAAATAATAAAAAAAAAGGTTTATTAATATTTACTTTGGTTCAAGTCTTTTAAAGTTCACATTTCTTTTACTGTCACTTTAAAAGGATTCAGATATTTCATCATTGGATCCAATATTATCATCAAAGAGAATGTCATACTCTGTCCCATCTATTGTGTTTATGATACATTTTTTCAATGACTTAATAACTATATCATTTATTTTTTTAACCACATGCACACCTTATATTTTCCTATGAATTCTTCCTCCATATTCACAACCAGCCTTTGAGATTTCACTCGCCTGATTGATTAAAAACTTAAATGGGCGATTAAAGTTTATTACTTTACTTGCCCACAGTCGATTAAAAATCTCGCAATGAAAAATGTCCCTTCAAATATAGGTAAAGGAAATCTGATTCCTTTTACAACTCAAAAGTGTGCCATTGAAGATTCACAAGTTACTTAGAATGAACTACAATGACAGTATTCAACTCTTTGGTCTTATGCATGGTGCCTGATTTACGTCATAATGTGTGGTTAAACAAAAAACAGTCACATCCCACAATCATCCAATCAAGCTCCTGTCTCACATCCTGGTCAGTGTAAACATTTTGGCTCCACTTCCAGAGTGGAGCCAAAATGTCTCTGTTGCCCAGATTAAAGACACTTACATATTTTTAGAAACTCATTTGGAAAAATATTATCCTTGACTCAACATCTATATTTCCTTCTATCGCTTACGAAAAGTAAAAACGAACATTTGATAGAAAGAAAAAAAATATGCATACTTCTTTCAACCACACACCAAAAAACAAATTATACAAGTAAGTAATTTTTTTATAAAAAAATCATATTTGTTATTTTTTATCTTCTATGAGATGGAGGTTGTAATCAAACAGAAGAAAAAAACTACGAATTTAGATACCTCTACTCAATTGCCAAAAAGAAAACCCAGCATATCATGATATTAAAAGGGCTCAAACTTAATAAAAACAAATTTTTATCATCAAAATGTTTATGCTATTATTAAGTTGAAAGATCAAATTTTGTTGTTATTTTTAAAAAAATTTTCAGTTCCTAACAGGTTCGAAATTTTAATTAAAATATCATTTTTGTTTTCCATCAGTGATTCATACTATGTTTACATAAGACAACTATTAAGAAAATGGAGTCGGTCCAGTAAAATGATTTGGGGGCGAGTAAATTTTCCCTCACTCTCGACCGCCGGTTGAGTGATTTCTTTTAAAATCTCAAAGGCGTTTCACAACTGATCTAGTGTTAGTCTTTTTCTTTGTCCACTAGGGGTCATAGCAAAGAAAATTGTATTTTGGGGGGAAATTAAATAAAACCGATAAGTAAAATAATAATAATAATAATAATAATAATAATAATAAAAAAAATAAATTTACTTTCCCATGATACAAGTTATAAAGAAACTAGAAATGATTTCTTGTCACATGTGCAATTTTATGAACCCCACCACCACCACTTCCAGGTAGGAAAGAATCTTTTTACACTTTACAACAAAATCTTTTGGATGTGTTTTTCAGCAGCCCTACTCATGAAGTAGAAATTTGGCCATCCCGACCCAGATCGAGGCTAACTTGAGCTTCACCATCTTTACCCATTCTTATCTTTACTACCCATAAATTGTTTCTAAAGGAAAAAAGACATACTCAAGAGACCTTTTAACTTATTTCAATACAGTCAGTCGTTTAAGTGCCATACCTGATACACACTTGTGTGATCATGTCTTGAAAGAGATATGACTTGATGGGCAGAAGATTTTCCCACAGTCAGTTAAGTGCCATACATGATACAAGCTTGGGCGATCATGTCTTGAAAGAGACATGACTGACTGAGCAGAAGATTATCCCACAGTAGGTTGCCATTGCTTTCTGCGGTAGATTGGTTGCCAGCCAAGGCTATAGAACCCAATCTGTCCTGTTATTTAACCCATAGCTGGAGGGAAGAGACGGATTAATACCTTTCCCAAGGGTATTCGCGCGTAAGTGAATGCAAAGAATTCAGCTGGAATTCGAACTCGATTCCTCGTTCCAAGTCAATATCCACTGCACCACAGTAGGTTGCCATTACTTTCTGCAGTAGACTGGTTGCCAGCCAAAGCTATAGAACCCAATCTGTCCTGTTATTTAACCCATAGCTGGAGGGAAGAGACGGATTAATACCTTTCCCAAGGGTATTTGCGCGTAAGTGAATGCAAAGAATTCAGTTGGAATTCGAACTCGATTCCTCGTTCCGAGTCAATATCCACTGCACCACAGCAGGTTGTCATTACTTTCTGCGGTAGACTGGTTGCCAGCCAAGGCTATAGAACCCAATCTGTTCTTTTATTTAACCCATAGCTGGAGGGAAGAGACGGATTAATACTTTTCCCAAGGGTATTTGCGCGTAAGTGAATGCAAAGAATTCAGCTGGAATTCGAACGAGGAATCAAATTCGATTTCTGACAGAGAATATATATAAAATATATATTCTCTGACAGAAATCAGTTTGTAAATCAGGTTTCATTGATGTAATTTTGTAAAAAGTGTTTTGTTGAGATTCTTCTTCTTCCTCTTCTTTTCCTATATCTAAACAGTTATTAACAACCTGGTGTACTAATGGCCATTTACTTATACTTCATCGACAATCACCAAATAACGCTAATAACAGTGCGATAATGTACCATAATAGTACATTCCATTACTGTGAATGCAATCATAACTCAATGTTTACGTTTTATCAGCTGATTTATCAAGTTGATTTCATTGATATGGAATTGTTTTTTGAATCAGCAATTTATATAAATAAACTAGCAGTATAGCCGGGCGTTGCTCGGGTGTAATGAAAGCTTTAAAACTAATCCATGGTCCTGGAGCTCAGACTCTTTGGACGTTGGTACGAAAGACTAAAAAGCAATAGTTGTTTCCAGTTAAAGTGAAACCGTAGACTGAAAGAAAAATGAATGGATGTAAGTCAAATTTTGATTTCCTGGTATCAATATCAAATAAGTTTTTTTCGTCGTAAACTGAATTTTGAAGGCTAAATAAGTCCTCTGAGTAAATAGTATCATGGCTGAGACTAAAAACTATAATTATACCTACTTAGAGCCATACCCAAAGCAAAAACTAAAATAAAAGGGCTGAAAAAAATACAGACATACAGGCAGATAAACAGACACACACACAAACATCTTGCTTTTATATATATATATAATCGATTTTCTGCACTATTGTAAGAACTGCAACCTTGAAACTTCTGAATATCATTTCTTATTTCTTTGTCTATGAGTGTATCAAATTTGATTAAAATCGGACTATGCCTTCTATAACCCGATTTTTTCAATTATTGATATTTATTGGGGGTACCTCAACACAAAACCTAGCTAAGAACACTCGCAGATGCTTATAGTATAACTGTGTAAATTTTCACAAAAATCGGTTCAGCCGTTTTGGAGCCTATAGGTAACGGACACACACACACACACACACAGAGACAAAGTTCCATTTATAAATAAGTTTAGATGGTATCTTTTTTCAAAAATGTATTGCTGGTATTTTTACAATAAAAATTTATTCATAGCGTTTTGACCCCAGTTTTGGAGTTAACTATTTGCCCATACCTGAGACCCTAGGTCTTGGTAGACCAGGGAACAACAGCAATTAAGAGGCAGTTATACGTTCATCAACATTGCCTTGCTGCCATATGCAGTTTATCGTCATACTTTGGACAATAACACCTTGATGTATGACTGGTAAAATTTTCTAAGCAGTCATCACATGGAATACTTAGCAATATTTAACATTCATGCCTGCAAAGAACAGTGTGTCAAAAGGGTTGTTATTCCCTTGACACTGCTGTTATTTTTGGCTCCCTTGACAATGTTTGTTTACAAGATTATAAAAATGTGGGAACCAAGTACAATGCAGCATTCATTATTATTCCCTTTTTATATGAATATAAATAATGTTGATTATGATTGTAAGCACTTCCAGTCCCACTAAAGAATGTTCGAAGCAAAATGGACTGAACAGCTGTTTGAATAAAACAATTAAGTTTACCACATTTCATGTTGCTTTAACTTTTCAGTGGCCAGTCTTATATAATTTATCCTTCTACCCAAAGCCCAGTGAAACATTCTGTCAGAAGTGGGATTACGCACAAGAGAATTCTTTTAAAAGAATAAAGGAATTACTAATTCAAGAACCAAATCTATCATGCTAGAATCTAACCAGACCTAGAGTAGTTAGTGTTGAGGCAGAGAGTTATGGCCTTGGAGCAGTTCTATTTTAATAAATAGATGGCAATTTAAAAATAATAGCATTTGCATCATGCACACTCATTAGCACTGAGAGGAAATATACATGAATCAGGGAGAGAGACAAACTGGCAAGAACTATAATAAAAACAATATTTGATTTTGTAGACGTAGGGAGCTGGTTAATATTTCTTTGATTTGGGCTTGTGTCAGACTTAATCGAACTCCCTACAGCTTACAAGTTTTATGCAGAATCATTATCAGAAGGTTAGTTGTCGGCAGTTTGGAATATATGTAATTGTGTGGAATAGTGTAAAAATAAAATATACATTTTGCATTTTAAAATAGAAATTTATTAAAGGGAAAGACTAACATAAGTTGTAGGAGTTAATGTACAGTTAGAAACATTTTAAAATTTTAAGCGTAGAGTTCATATTCAATGATAAAGTTGAGTTAAGGGTATTCTAGAAAACGTTTATAGTAGTAATTGTTGAAAGGAGAAAGAGAACAAGGTGCGACCTGACCTTATCTCCAGGTCATTTGAAGTTAAAGTTACATTGTCAGCTCCCATCTTTGACTGTGATTGATGATGACCTGGTGGGGGGGGGGGGAGTCGGGGGGGTTTTCTTTTATAGTATTCAGATTTTCGCACTTGCTCATGAAGTCCTCAAGTTTTGTAAGTTGCTCCCATTGGTCAAAAATAATTTTAACACCTACTTGCAAAATCTGGGCTCAATTTTTTCTTTAAGCACATGGTGAATCCTTTATTTATTTGAGAAAACCAGGGCTTCACACGACATTGTGAATTTTTGTAAAAGTGAAGAAGAAGGTTGATTTTAATTAATTTCTTATCCCTACAATTTCACAAGTGATCTGACAAAGTGAGTTATCCCCCTTGAGCTGTAATAAAAAATAAACTGATTTATAATTATTTGTTTCATAATTTGAAAATTTAGAAGTAAATTAATAAAGAAAATAAATTACTTTACTAAGGTGAACGTTTATAACAACATCAATAATGTTGATTATGATGTTGACTGCAAGCATTTCCAGTCCTACTAGGGAATGCTGGGAGCAAAGGGATGAGCAGGAGTTTGACCATCACTAAATCATCTCCCCCCACCAAAACAAAAAAACATTCTTACAATCTAAAAATATTTTCTGGTTTTAAATAATCTGCAAAGGGTCAATAAGCCATAGAAAACAAAACAATCATACTGTTTTGAATTTAGAGATGTCCTCCCTTTACACTGGTTGCCAACCATGGATAGAGAATCTAGTCTTCCCTATGATTTAACTCGAAGCTAAGAAGAGAAGAGATGGATTCACATCTCTCCCAGGTATATTTTCACAAAAGAGAATATAGCAAACCTGACTGGGATTTTATTTCTTGTTCAAGCAAGTACAGAACAACCAATTGAAAATGTAACAGAGAAATCCAAAAATATATGGTAATAGAAAAAAAATGCCTTCTTGAAACTAAGCAATGTATTATTATATTATTTACATTGTCTGGACTGTTGTCCTTATCTTTATTGCCATGTTTATGATGTTTTTACCATTATACGCTCCCTCCTTCTTCAGGTGCTAGAACCGAATCCTTTATTCTGATCATTCTCATATTCCATATATATCATTCTCATTCCATGTTTGATGCCACTTCCAGATGCCAAGTAGTTATCTCCCTTTAACTCAATTCTAAGTTATTTGTTTACCACTACTGTAGCCAGGTATTGAATTCACAACTCTTTGGAGTCAAGTCACTGGAACCAACAAACTACTTATATCCATTGGCTGAACACCTGAAGAAGGCCAGAGTCTACAATGGCTGAAATATTATAAACATAACAATAAAGATGAGGACAATGAAAAATGGAAATACTATCCCATCTCAGAAGTATAGACAAGTAATGTATTAAGTGTTAGGAAAATTTCATTAGAAACAAACAAAAGAGTGACGAACTACTATGAAGTTGAGATGTGAAGCAACATAAGATGTGATTCTACTGACAAATATTAAGAATACCAGAGACAAAACAGGTCAGTCAGTCAGTTAAGTGCCATACGTGATACACACTTGGGTGATCATGTCTCGAAAGAGACATGACTGACTGGGCAGAAGATTATCCCGCAGTAGGTTGCCATTGCTTTCTGCAGTAGACTAGTTGCTGACCAAGACTATAGAACCCAATCTGTCCTGCTATTTAACCCATAACTGGAAGGAAGGGACGGATTAATACCTTTCCCAAGGGTATTTGTGCGTAAGTGAATGTACTGCGCAAGGAACTAAAAAGTAACTTATATTTACAATCAGAAAGAAACAGCAAAAATATAATCAAGAAAGAAGTTCTAGAGAATTTAACACTCACAGGATGTACTAAAAGAAATGTAAGTGATCATGGCTCTCCACAGCTTCCTGTTTTTTGTTAAGTATAACCTACTTAAGTTTGCATGAATGGATGGCAAAACAGAGATAAAAAAGTATGGTAAGGAGTAAAAAATTAATTAGAACAACAAAAACAAGGAAGCTGTGGAGAGAGATGATTGCCTATGTCTGGAAAGGATTTAGCAAATGAAATATGTACATATTTTATATTTTACATATAATTGAATGACTTTAGAATGAAACCTGCTTTCTCTAGATGAAAAAGGAGGAAACATGTGAGCCTCTAGTTTCTTAATCATGCTTTCACCTTCAAGATATACGTGCAAGTTCAGATGGTTTCTTTTTTAACTGATCAACGAAATAAAATATTGATTTTAGCAAGATCATTGCAAGCAATTCTTCATTGATTTAAAGCAAGGAATATTAGATTATGTCAGAATAAATTGAACATTGGTTTGAATGGATTTACATAGAGAAGCTAATGGTAAATGGTACAGCGGCATTCCTGCAGAACAGAATAAGAACTTGAAGCAGAAAAACGCAATTGTAAGGCGAGGATTTGATTTGCAATATTTGGAGGCAAAATGACAGCTGGCAGCTCATATCTGAGTATGCCTGTCTACTAGGGCGGTTAACCAATCCCTGTTGCAGACACCTGCTCAGGCACATTTATGTTTGTTCAAAACCCACAGGGTTCACCTGCAGCAGACCTTAGTTACAGTTTCTGAGAGAGAGCCCATTATCTGGCATGAGCAACAGTTTGAACAAGACCAGCATGCTTAAACTCTTGGTCATGATGACTTGCAATTTGATGCTAACAAACCATCTACGAGTGTAGTAGCAATGTTTTAAAATGTATTTGACTATCATTTAACAATATTTTATCATCTCTTGTTAGCTCCCTTACATTATGGATGCTTATTTGAAAAAAAAAACACCAGAGCTACAAGGAATAAGTTTAAAAGGTTAAAATAATTATAACAGAGTGCGTTCACATGTGTTTACAATAATTACCATCCCAACAATTACAGTTACATTAAATTTGTCTTTGCAATTCACTCTGAGGATGATCTCAGAGGAGATTGAAAGTACTTGGGTTAACAAAAACTATGGCACCTCCCTTAATAAATTTTAAGCTAATTTGAGAACCAGAAAGAATTATTATAAAAATAAATTGATATAATGTCTATATTATTCAATGAAACATGTTTGAATAAAGATATGCTGCCTACATATACATATACATACATATAAGCTTACTGCCACTTCATGTAGAAACACTGGTTCCTGTGTGATCACTGAAGTTAAGCAACATTGATCTTGGTCAGTAATTATATGGGTGACTGCCTGGGAATACCAGGATGTGTGGGAGGTGTAATGGATAATGACTTGGAATTGTTAATTAGAGGGATGAGTTCGAATTCCAGTTGAATCCATTGTATTCACTTACATGCAAATACCCTTGAGAAAGGTATGAATCCACCTCTTCTCCCCATTTATGGATTAATTAGTAACTGGAATGAAAACTGTTCATATCTATTACTAAAACCATTATCTCAAAAAGACAAAATTGTGAACAAAATAGTTAGATTTCATTATTAAATAACCCATAGAGGTTGATATACTGCTATACATAAAAGGATTAGAAAAAAGTAAATCTTTATCTTTTAAGGTTTATTGAAATTTTATTTAAGTTTCCACATGTCTTCCATCATTAGCAATACAAGGGGTAATATGATTTTGCAGTTCACAGAAAACATCGGCCAACTGATTTACAGTAATACCTGAAATCACATTAGCTTTCACATCTAATGAACTAGGTTTGGTTGCATACACAATCGTTTTCACATGTCCCCATAAAAAAAAAATCTAACGGTGTCAAATCTGGCAAACATGGAGGACAATAAAATGGTCCACCCCTTTTGATTCATCTGTTAGGAAATTCCTGATTTAGAAACTGTCTAACACGCAGAGCAAATTGACAAGGACCTCTATCTTGTTGAAAACTGTATTATCTTTCAAGTTTACAGATTATTTCTATCACAAATACAAATAAAGTTGTAAAGTTTTTAAAGTGCACACGGACTTTATGGACACTCTATATAGATAGATATTTTTCATTTATAAATGAGTTATTATGCAACCCAGATTGCGTAATAACTTGTTTACAAATGAAAAATATTCAAAAGTTCTACAATATAATTGTATTGAACACTTTTTAATACAACTGTGTACTGGTCTAATTTAATTATGACCAATAATTATATAGATAGATACAGAGATACATTTAAAAATAATCAACTTTTGCTTTAATATTTGTGACAAATATCTGACCAATAAGAATCAACCCAAAACAACATTCCAGTATTTTATCATATATATATATACTGGAATGTTGTATATATATATATATATATATATATATATATATATATTCCATATATATATAACAACATTCCAGTATATATATAACAACATTCCAGTATATATATATATATATATATATATATATATATATATAAACATTCCATATATATATATATATATATATATAATAATAATAATAAAATTGACTCTGTACGTATTCAAATCTTAAAATGTTACACAAGTAATTTTTAAGAACCACGAATAACCGGCAGAATCTAACTCCGTTATCGCCCTCGGCTATAAAGCTTTGGACAACGAGGGGAAAAAAAAGAAAACTGCGGAGCACCGACAATACATACAGCACTTCACAGCAAAGAAAAAAAACCCTCAAACGGAACAAACCACAAAGAAAGAAAAGTGCTCGATACTAAACTAACCAAAAAGGATTAACTAAAAGGCAGTTACGTAGAGCAAAAACACACGAGAAAAAATCGCAAGATCGCCAAGACCTACCGCGGTTTCGCACAACGGCTCGTCTTGTTTTGTTCTTATTTAGAACTGCTCAGAATTGTTCACCTTGTTTCCACTGAGTTCAAATTTGCCAGAAATTGAACTCGCATTAATATATAGCTAAATTTATGAAGTAACATTAAGACAATAAATTACTATCGTGTGGGACAATCCCAAGTCTAGAAATTGGAGCTTTTTCTTTTCTTCTTGCTGCCTTGTTGTCATTTTTCTTTTTTTCCTTTTTTTATATCACTCAAGACAGTAAAGCCAGTAAAACACAAAAAGTCACAGGGTGTCAAAAAGTCACAGGGTGTCAAAAAGTAGGAATAGAAGCATTAATAATGAGTGGAAAAAGAAAAAATAATTAGTAGGACAGTAGATAGCAATCAACATTGCATTTAAATTTTTGCAGATTAAAATTAGATGGAAAGCATGGAGTTGAAAGGGAGTTCCACAAGCGAGAAGTATGAGAAAAAAATGTTAGCATAGAAATTACAGCTACATCTAGCCAGCTCAATTATAAATTGATGAGATCTTGACACCTGTCAAGTACTAAACTTAAAGAAGTCTAGGTACCACAGTGAAGACCTTAGCTTGACAATTACCTTGGACATATTTATAGAAAAGGCACAGGGAAGCAACCCTACAGTGGTGGGAAAAGTAACTGAAACCAAGCTGCCAGATTAGGACCAATAGAATTGCTGATTCTTCTTTGGATCTTATCAAGAAACACAAGGTAAATAGCAGGGCTGCTGGACCATGTGTGACAGAAATATTATAAGCATAGACAAATGGTAGACTTATAGATATATTAGACAGATTCTGGAAAGAAATTGTCTCACACAAGACAGTGAACCAATTTTCTTAGCAGTTGATTTAGCAATAAATTCAATTTTCACTTCATGTTAGATTAGACGTTAGCCCAAGAAGGTAAGAGTTACTTTCCTGGAGGTTAGCATCAGCCATAGAAGGTAGTGAGAGATCTTTCAGATTATTAATGGAGAGAAGTTTAATTTGAAGGCATTAAAATTAGCAAGCCATCTTTTGCCTTAGTTAACAACAGACTTGAGGTTGTTTTAAACATCAGTAGCCATTTTAACCTTGTCGTATGGATCAGCCTTACTATTGAAGCAGGAGTAAATGTTTGTATTATCAGCATAGATGTCAGGTTGAGATGATATTATCAAGAAACTCATGAAAATTAAAAACAGGATAGGACAAGGATGGAGCCCTGGGGAGCCTCCACGTTAGTATGAAAGCAATCTTTCATTTCACGATTTGATAAGAAAGACTGAATCAGTTAAAAGAAAATATCTGGAGAGACTGTAACTTTTCAGCTTGTGGAGAAGACCTGAATGGCAGATCCTGTCAAAGGTTTTTGAGATGTCTAATTATGTCTTCAGTCAGTTAAGTGCCATACATGAAACACGCTTGGGTGATCATGTCTCGAAAGAGACATGACTGACTGGGCAGACGATTATCCCGTAATAAGTTGCCATTGCTTTCTGTAGTAGACTGGTTGCCAGACAAGGCTATAGAACCCAATCTGTCCTGTTATTTAACCCATAACTGGAAGGAAGAGACAGATTAATAACTTTCCTAAGGGTATTTGCACGTAAGTGAATGCAATGAATTCAACTGGAATTCGAACTCGGCTTCTCGGAGTGGTGTAATGGTTAGCAAGCTTATTTGCAAGCCTCATTACAACTGAGTAGTGAGTTCGATCCTCACTGGGTACCAACATACTTTCGGCCTTGTGCCACATCTAAGCGGCACTTAGAAAATCAACTATCTACCCTTTGCGGATGTGCGTTGTGGTGCAGTGAGTATCGACTCGGAACGAGAGATCGGTGTACCGAGTTCAAATTACAGTTGAATTTCTTGCATTCACTTACACACAAATAACCTTGTGAAAGGTATTAATGTATCTCTTCCCTCCAGCTATGGGTTAAATAATAAGACAGATTGGGTTCTATAGCCTTGGTCAGCAACCAGTCTACCACAGAAGCAATGGCAATCTACTACAGGATAATCTTCTGCCCAGTCAGTTATGTTTCTTTCGAGACATGATCACCCAAAGCGTGTATCACATATGGCACTTAACTGACTGAATTATGTCTTGCATATTATATTCGATGTTTTTTTCCTTAAAAAGTGGTACGTTTATGCAGGTAAAGGAAAACGAAAGGACACAAAAAGGCTGATTCTTGGCAACTCATTTGATTGGTGGCTGTTGCTTCAGTTGCTTTAATTTCTACAACCACATCACCCCTTACATCTGGCCACTTGACACCCCAGACTTGCAACCTCCTTGATTATTATGTAGTAGATGCAGTTGAGTAAGAGACCAACAAAACTGCTTGTAAAACCATAGATGAACTCAAGGCAAGGATTATGTCAGCATTCACCAACTTAAACAAAAAGACTGTCCAGAACAGAAGCAAGAGAATCTGAAGTCGTCTGGAGGCCATGGTTTTATTTATTTTATTGAATAAATTTACTCACGAGTATTTCAAGATATTTCTGTGTAATTTTGGCAAATATGTCGGTTAAAGTTGGATGTCAGTGTTATTTCCATTTTTGCATAATTTGAACGACAATTTAGCTATCGCACCCTGTCTATATTGTATTTAAAATAGATGCCATTAATATTTTATATTTAAAATAAACGGAGATTAATGTTTTTATTTTATGTTTCAAATAAATGGGAATTAATGATATTCTTTAAAAAAATAAATGTATTAAAATAGGCCAACCTAAAACTATAAAAAAAATTTAATTAAGATACTCAGGATTTATATTTTATGTTAAACATAAACAGGGTTTATTTAAAAAAAACAAACTTTGTATAAAAATAAACCGACTTAAAACTAAAAACAAATTCCAGTGGGGAATATTTAATTTTTTTCTAAACATTGCTTAGATGTGGCACAAGACTGAAAGAATGATGCATTCACTGAGGATCGAACTCACTACTCAGTTGTAATAGAAACTAGCGAGGCAAGCTTGCTAACAATTAAACCACATCAAGGTGTCCAATTCTGGTGAGAATGATATGTATATTATTAATATATATTTAATAGCACTGTTATATTACATCAAGTACTTTTTTGTTAACATCAGCTGTCAATATGCGATATCTTATATATATGTGTGTGTGTGAAAAATGACCTTTATTCAATATAAGATCCAGGAAGTAGAAGTTTTTTTTTCTATCATGTATGATATTATTACAGAAAATTGAATATTTTTGCCAATATTGGGGAAAAAATACGTCAAAAAATATTACTTAATGATTGTTGAATGTAAACTGAACTAAGCCTCAAGATAAAAGGCAACTAAAATAGGACAAAAATAAATTAGTTTGAAATGTATGTTCAGAAAAAAATGATTTAAGATGATTGAAAAATTCAAATGACATCTTTTTCCATATTTTAAATATGTTTTCTTTTTCTGTTTGAATTTCTGGGTGGAGAAATGATCATTGTTTACTGGCAGAATAATACAAAATTCTCAGTGTCCCTTGGGACAACACAAAGCATTGGTTATAGAATTTGATAGCATAGTAAACATTGTGAGTTTAATTGCTAGACCAACTAGTGTGGATATACTTAGTGGAAACTGGATTAGCAACAACTGAATGGTACTAAAAGGACTATTAACTAAGATGACATATGCCTAGACATGAACAGAGGAACAAGAACAAACTCTCCCTGTAGATTGAATAAAGGGCTCAACTTAAATTTCTTTGAGGTTTAGATGGATTGATCAGAGCCTATAAGGGCTGGAACATTGTGAATAGGACAATAAAGAAAATATACTGTATAAGAGAGGGTAGTAAAAGAACAATAGTCTAGTGGATGAAACATTGTGATAATAACAACAAAAACAAGGTCCCTCTTTTAAATAATGTATTAGGACCTTGGATATGTTATCGCTGTTTTCCAATAGGTGACATTCCCAGAAATGCATGCATGTAAGATTGTTGGAAATTACAACAGTCAAAGCAATGTGATAGTAGCAATAAAGATGAGGATGTTAGTCTAACTATAATTTTTTTTTTCTAAATAGTCCCTCTCTAGATTGGTGTACCAGAAAAATATAATTAAAAAAGTTAGGCACACTAAATGACATGGCAAAACAGGAAATGTAACCTTGCAAGTTGAGAAAGTTAAAAAAGGTCAAAGGTAAAGCATAACCAACACCATCAAAAAATTGTTACTTATTATCTTTTTCAGTCCGCAGGAAAGAAGGATTTGAAGAGTTAATAAAAAATATATTAGTCAAAAGCCAAACATGTCAACCAGGAAATATTTCTTACCTTTTGCTGTTGCAAGAAAAAAATAAAATATTACATATTATTAAAAGATAAAAACAGAAGATTAATCAATGAGAAAAGATAAGTCAAAGACGAGAAGAAATTATCGATAGATTAATTGCAAGAAAATGAGTAGAATTTAGAGATAAGAGGTTGTTGCTATTATACATTGATTTTAAGACTTTTTTGATTTGTACTTCCGAGATGAGCTGTTGTTGCTATTATGCATTGATTTTAAGATTTTTCATTTGAACTTCCGAGATAAGCTGTTGCTAATATTATACATTGATTTTAAGACAATTTTCATTTGAATTTCCAAAATAAGCTATTGCTAATATTAAACACTGATTTTAAGACTTTTTCAATTTAGATTTCTGAGATAAGCTGTTGTTGCTATTATATGTTGATTTTAAGGTTTTCCATTTGGATTTCTGTGTTACTCATATTGATCATATTATACATGGATTTTAAGACTTTTTCCATTTGAATTTTGGTGATAAGCTGTTGCGAATCTTCTACATTGATTTTTTTAAATTTTTCATTTGGATTTCTGAGATAAGCTGTTGCTCATATTATACATGGATTTTAAAATTTATTCCATTTGAATTTTGGTGCTGTTGCTAATCTTGTACATTGATTTGAAGACTTTTTGTATTCAAATTTCTGAGATAAGCTGTTATTAATATATATTGATTTAAGATTTTTTCCATTTGAATTTCTGAGATAAGCTGTTGCTAATATACATTAATTTTAAGACCTTTTCAATTTAGATTTCTGAAATGAGCTATTATAGAGCTACTGACAGTATGTTTGGTTTCATTTTCCTTGATGTATGTGATCAGAATTTGACCAATGAAAATATGTAATTATTTTTGTGAAATAGAAAATACACTACAGTATAACCCGGATATAAGATAAACTCGGATATAAAAGAGATTTTCTCTGGTCCCAAATTAGAGCCTGTGGTAATGTATATAAAATAGACTAAACCCGGGTATAAGATAAACCCGGATATAAGATAACTTTTTATCCTGTTCCGACAACTCTCTTATATCAGGGTTACACTGTATTTGTCTACATTTCTGAGATGAGGTATTTATATTATTTACATTGTTTGGACAGTTGTCTTCATCTTTATTGTCATATTCATGATGTTTCAAATGTACACTCCAACCTTTTTTAGGTGACTGAAATTTTGAACTGAACCCTTTATTCCAATCACTGGGATAGATTGTTCTCATTTTATAATTAATGCTACAATTAGATGTCATAGTTATCTCCCTTTAGCTCAACTTTCCAAGTTTTTGTTCACCACTGCTCTCACCAGGTATTGAATTCACAACTCTTTGGGTCAAATCACTGAATCTGACCAATGCTTTTATTCACTGAGCCATTCTATTCATTTTATTCACTGAAGAAGATCAGTGTTTACAATGGCTGAAACATTGTGAATAGGACAATAAAGAAAATACACTGTATAAGAGAGGACAGTAAAAGAACAATAGCCTAGTAGTTGAAACATTGGGATAATAACAACAAAGATGAAGTTCCCCTTTTAAATAATGTATTAGGACTTTGAATAAGTTCTTACTGTTTTCCAACAGATGGTATTCCCAGAAATATGTGCATGTAATTTCAGATGGCAACATATCTATAAGGAAGTACTATAAGCAAGCTTGAAATTCAGTGTATGTCATTCTGCCAAAGTGTAAATAACTTTGTTTTTCATCTCGACTCCAGCCGCTTTCTCACCAACGGGATGTGGCTTCCCTCTGTCTGTTCTATAGATATTTTCATGGCTTCTGCTCCGACAAACTTAAGTCACTGGTGCCCCTGTCACAGGAGTTTACTCATGCAACCAGGATGGCAACTGGGTCCCACACATTCACAGTTAGATCAACCAAATGCAGACGACAATTCTACTCCATCAGCTTCTTTTCTCACACTTCCCGCCTGTGGAACTCTCTTCCATATTCTTGCTTTCCTGATGGCTACAACTTCCAGGAATTTAAATGCAATGTCAATACCCATGGGAAGTCCTGCCCCACCCACCATAGTCACAAGACACTGCCTCATCCAATTATCACTTTTCCTTTCTCTCTATCTTTCTCTGACACCCACTGTAACTGGTTTGTCTTTCTCTTCACTCTCCTCTTGTCTAATCTTTTACTCTTATGTAGCCCCCAGCACATCAGTGGCATTACCACCTTGCATGGGGTAAAATGATAAAAAAAGCAAAAAAAAAAAACATGTGAGATTTTGTGCCAAAGAAAGTGTATTTGCAGGGAAATTTTATTGTATTACTCTATTCAAAAGAAATCTGTGGCTGAAGCACACAGAATTCTTGTTGAGATTTACAGTGACCATACTCTGTTAGAAACAACATACAGAGATTGGTTTAGATGCTTCAAAAATAATAATTATGATGCTGAAGATAAAGAATGCTCTGGAATTCTGAAAAATTTTGAAGACAAAGAATTGGAGGTGTTACTTCATGAAGATTCTTGTCAGGTGCAAGCTGGGTGTAGTTTATTATGAGCTGCTAAAACCAACTGAAATCCTCACAGTAGATCACTATCAACTACAATTGATGCTTTTGAGCCAAGTATTGAAGAAAAAGCAGCAACTGTACAAACAGAGACATGACAAAGTGATTTTGCAACATGACAATGCTAGGTCACATGTTGCAAAACTGGTGAAAACCAACTTGGAAATGCTTAAATGGGAAGTCCTGCACCACCCACCATAGTCACAAGACACTGCCTCATCCAATTATCACTTATCCCAATTGATGGTACATGGCCTGGCTGAGCAGCACTTTCATTCTTATGAAGATGCAAAGCAAATGGGTTGACTCATGGTTAGCCTCAAGAGATGTATTGTTTTTTCAGTATGGAATTCAAATGCTGCTAAGAAGATGTGAATAAGTAGTGGCTAGTGATATGTTTCTTACTAATTCTTTAGTGGCATGTTTCTTACTAATTTTTGTAAATAAAACATTACTATTCATGAAAAATTAGCAAGAACTTATTCAATGTCCTAATAGTGAAACTTACTGATTTGGGTAATTAATTATAAAAGTCATATTAGCGAAAACGTGTTTATTGGTTGAACATACATTCTCTGTTTATGAAAACCACATTTAACCCTCTAGGGCCATTCATATCATATTTGATACAGTATTTCCCTATAAGGAAACATTTGGTATTTCCCTATAAGGAAACATTTGGTATTCATTGACTGAGCAGTCAGTACTGCTTTCATTTGAAATTTATAAAATATTTCTCTTAAAAAATTTTTCAGGAAAATATTTCTTTCAAGGCTTGTTTTCATACTGTATCAAATATGATATGAATGGCCCTAGAGGGTTAATAATATAATATGATTAAGGCTTCTACTTGTCATAAAGTGGGGGATCAGTTCTATATTGTTATGAAGTAATAAACAGATCCCCCACTAATTACTACTTAACCCTCTAGGGCCATTCGTATCATATTTGATACAGTATTTCCCTATAAGGAAACATTTCGTATTTCCCTATAAGGAAACATTTGGTATTCATTGACTGAGCAGTCAGTACTGCTTTCATTTGAAATTTATAAAATATTTCTCTTAAAAAATTTTTCAGGAAAATATTTCTTTCAAGGCTTGTTTTCATACTGTATCAAATATGATACGAATGGCCCTAGAGGGTTAAGACTTATACTGGGCATAAAGTGGGTGATCGGTTTTCTATTGTCATGAAGTAATAAACTGATCCCCCACTAATTACTACTTATTAATATAATATGATACGAATGGCCCTAGAGGGTTAAGATATGCCTAACTGTTTAATCATGAGAGGCCTTGAAGGAAAGCAAAGTTCAATTACCTTTTTATACATCTCTTGTTCAGACCTTTCAAAGCTTAGACCTGCTTACTTTATTTTCATACTCAAAACAAAGTAATCTTTAAGTAATTTTTTATCATTTTATCCCCACCAGCCAGAGAATAAATCCACTTAGATGGAAAGGGTTATTGAGTGTTAGAGAATACAAGAAAAAATATTAAAGAGAGAGAACAATAAAAAAAGAAACAAGAATGAAGAAGACCAAAGATAACAATTGACATAGCATTTAAATTTTTTAAGGTCAAAGTTAAATAGAGAGCAAGAAGCTGGAAGAGAGATCCACAAACCTGAAGTATGATAAAAGACACTGTTAGTATAGAATTTACAGTTACGTCTAGCCATTTAACTGTAAACTAATGAGACCTTGCTTCCAATCTAGTACTGCACTTAAATTCATAAAGTCTAGGTACCATAGAGGGATTTTCATCAGAACAATTATCATGAAAGTATTTATAGACAAGTTACAGGGGAACTACATTATGGTGGTGGAAAAGTGACTAAAACCTAGATGCCAGGCTTGGGCCAATAACATTGCAGATTCTTTTTTGGATTTTATAAAAGACCTCTAAATATATAGTAAACTTCTAAAAAAAAAACAAACATGTAAAAAATAATATTAATAAATAGATAGATAAATGAAAAATGAAAAAAACCCTGTAAAATGATAATAATACAATAAAAAATAATAATAATTATAATAATGATAAATAAATAAATAAATAAATAAAATCAGTAAAATAACAATATGCTGAATATAAGTAGCACCTATATTCTAAGAATGGATGAATTATACATCTGTTTAATATTTTGGCACAGATAATCAGCGATATCTTTAAAATAATTATAATAACAAAGAAATAACAAAAATAATGAATAATCATAATATAAATGTAATGAATAATAAAAACTAATAATAATAATAAATAAAATCTGTAAAATAATAATAATAATGATGATGATAATAATTAGTAAGTAAAAAAATTGTAAAATAATAAAACATAAATAAAAATCCTGTAAAATAATAATAAATAAAAATCCTGTAAAAATACTACTACTAATAATAATAAGAAAATAAACAAACTTGTAAAATAATAATAATAAATAAATAAATAAAAATCCTGTAAAATAATACTACTATTACTAATAATAAAAAATACACAAACTTGAAAAAATAATATTAATAATTAGATAGACAAATAAATAAACCCTGTAAAATGATGATGATAATAATAATAATAGATAAAAAATAATAATAATTATAATTATAATAATAAATAGAAATAATAATAATAATGATGATAATGACAATAAGTAGATAAATAAAACCTTGTAAAATAATAAAAATAAATAAAAATCCTGTAAAATATTACTACTACTAAAATAAACAAACTTGTAAAATAATAATATTAATAGATAGATAAATAAAAAATCCTTGTAAAATGATGATGATGATAATAATAATAATGCAATAATAGATAAAAAGTAAGAATAATTATAATAAATAAATAAAAACCTGGTAAAAAACTAGTAACAATAATAAATAAATAAAACCCAGTAAAAAAGTAACAATAATAATAATAAATAAATAAAAAAATAAATAAAGAACTAATAAAAAAGTAATAACAATAATAATAAAATAAGAATAATAAATATATAAAAACCGGTAAAAAAGTAATAATAACAATAAAAAATAATAAATAAATAAAAAAAGTAATAATAATAATAAAAATAATAAGTAAATAAATAAAAACCTGTTTGAAAAGTAATCATATAATAAATAAATAAAAACTTTTAGAAAAAGCAATAATAATAATAAATAAATAAAACCCTGTAAAAAGTAATAATGATAATAAATAAAAGATAAATAAATTAAAACTTGGTGAAAAAAGTAATAAATAATAAATAAATAAAAACCCAGTAAAAAAATGTAATAATTATAATAATAATAAAATAAATAAAAAACCTGTAACAAAAGTAATTATAATAAATAAATAAAAACCCAGTAAAAAAAGTATAAATAATAATAATAAATGATAAATTAATAAAAACTTGGAGAAAAAAGTTATAATAATAAATAAATAAATAAAAACCCAGTAAAAAAATCATAATGAATACATAAAAAATTGTAATTATTTTTGCTTTCATGTTATTGGATTATGTGAATGAACTCTTCTGAAAAGAAACTCTCACCTTTTCTTTGTCCTCTTCATCGTCATCATCATCATCATCAACATAATCCTAGAAAAGGAAAAACAAACAATAAAAAATACATAAGGAAAAATCTGTCAGTATATATTTTACTTATGATAATCAGGAAAGACAAAACACCATTAAATCTATGTCTAAACAAATCTATTTTTTTAGAAGTAGATGGAACAAATACTATATTAAGCTGAGATAAAGGTATATTAATTAGGGCATTGTAGGATCTTAACAGTATTTTCAATGTATTTCTCTTCTTCATATAAATATTGACGTCTGCAAATTCTGAGTGCTCTTAAAGAGAATCTAATAATTATTCTGGATTTCATTTTATCATGGTCAGAATAGAAATTCAGGAGATCATTTTTATTAGTTGATTTGCGATGAATACTGAGTGCGTTGTGGTACAGTGGATATCAGCTCGGCACGAGAAGTCGGGGAGCCGAGTTCGAATTCCAGTTGAATCCATTGTATTCACTTACGCGCCAATACCCTTGGGAAAGGTATTAATCCGTCTATTCCTTCCAGTTATGGGTTAAATAGCAGGACAGATTGGGTTCTATAGCCTTGGTCGGCAAGCAGTCTACCGCAGAAAGCAATGGCAACCTACTGCGGGATAATCTTCTGCCCAGTCAGTCATGTCTCTTTCGAGACATGATCGCCCAGGCATGTGTCGCGTGTGGCACTTAACTGACTGACTGACTGAGTTTTAGACTATTGTCATTACAGTCTAACATAATATCTAAGAAAGGTAAAGTGTTATTTGTTTCTGTTTTCTAAGAGAATTGTATTGTATTCTTGACTTCATTTAGTTTTTTCAACATTACATACATAGTCAGCATTACCTTGATATCTGATTTTATTCATTTTTCTTCTTTTATATGTCATGTCCCTTCAGAAAATAGGTGATCATGGCCTTCCACAACTTCCTATCCCTAGTGCTCTTAACACTCTTTCTCTTGTCACTCATCCCAAACCCGGCTCTGCCATCCATTTTTTCAAGCTCATGAATCTAGAATAAAAATGATGGTTGGTTGTTTTGTTTTTATGGCATATCAACCTTGGCGGGTTATTTATTGCAAACTAAATTTTATTTATTGCTGGTAATACCTTTTTCTTTCAACAATCTATTGTTGTTTTTATAAGTTTTGTGTCTAATAATACTTTTTTCTTTTCGAGTATCAAGATTCATTGGGATTTATTTTTAAGAGCAGGGTCCCCAAGTCCTACTCTGTTATTTAACCCATAACTGGAGGGAAGGGATGGATTAATAGCTTTCCCAAGAGTACCAGTGCTTAAGTGAATGCAAGGTATTCAACTGGAATTCAAACTTGGCTCACCGATTTCTCTTTCCCAGCCGATATCCACTGCACCACAACGCACATCCGTCACTAAACACTTACAGCACCTTGTATTCCCAAGCGGTCACCCATCTAAGTACTGACCAGGCTCAATGTTGCTCAACTTCGGTGATCGAATGAGAACCGGTGTATTCAATGTGATATGGCCGTAAGCCTGAATATAAATGTATAGAAACTAGCATAGAAACAAAGTGAAGGATCAATTTATATATTGATTATAATATTGAACTGATCCCCCACTTTATACCCACATCATAATTTCTTGTTTATCAAAATTTGATTAGGTATGAATTCACTTCTTAATACTGCTTAGTTATTTATAACTCTTCTTCTATATGCTGAGTCCCTTCAGGATGTAGGTGATCATGGCCTTCCACGTATCCCTATCCCTTGTATCTCTTAATATCCTTTCTCTTGTTAACCCTGCTCTGCCATCCATTTGCACAAGCCCATCAAATATGTCATGTGTTGCTTTTTCCTGTCTCTCTTTCCCTCAATCTGTCCCATGATTCTCCAAGCCCTCTTTTCTCATTACCTGACCAGAAACTTCAGTTATCTCTTCCTGATGTTAAGTATGTTTCCTTTTTGTTTCCATCTTCTCCAAAACCTTGTTGTTGCTCATATGTTTAGTCCATGGTATCCTCAGCATCCATCTGTTGCTTCAGGTCTTTCCTTCATCTTTGATGAGATTGTCCAGCATTCACTGCCATATTGAAGGAAAGATATCACTTAACAATCCTGCAGTCTCTTCTTCGTTTCCAGTAAAAGTTTCCTGTCTCTCAATACTCTACTCAGTTTTTGGAATGTGTCCTTGGCCCTTGAATCTCAGTGTCACATTTTCTGTCCTCTGTTAGAACGCTTCCCAGGTATTTAAATTTCTGTACTTGGTTGATTTTAGTATCCCCAGTCTGTAGTTAGCATTTTGGGTTCCTCTTTTTACTGATGACCATGTATTCAATTTTCTTGTAGTTTATATGGAGACCTTTCTTTCCACTTTGTTTAACTACATTCTGTAAGAGGTCTTGTAGTTTCCTTTCTGTGTCTGCTATCAGCACTATATCATCTGTGTATCTTATATTGTTCAGATTGTGATCACCAATAACAAATCCTGGCAGGACTTCTAGAGCTCTCAGAATTGCCTCACTGTATAGGTTGAATAAATTTGGGTAATTACAGAAGTAAATTGATAAGTAGACAAAACATATTCCTGGATCAAATATCTTCCTATTTGTAATCAACAGAATAAGTTGTTGGTCTCTTTTTACTCTTCGCTTTCACTGCTGTCCTGGGTATGATGGTAAACTGCATCCATCAGCAAGGCCTCTGATTGGGAGGCTGTGAGGAGCATGGAATCACAACTTAATTGCTGTTATTCCCAGGTTTACCCTGACCCAGAGTGTTAGTACCTGTTAGGGTCCCAGCTAAGGGCAAATAGTTAACCCCTAAACTGGGGTCAAAACATACATACATAAAAATTGACTTTTATAGAAAAATATACATTTTTGAATGAAAAATATTACCAACAATACATTTTTGAAGGAAAATAATTATTACCATAACACATTTTTGAAGGAAAAAAATTATTACTGAATACAAAACTAAAAGACATCTTCAGTTTTCTAAAATAATTTTCTTTTCTAAATTTCATCAAAATCTGACTAAATCAACCTTCTCACTATAACCAAACATAAAAAAAAACAAAAAAACAAAATGAAAAAACCTTAAAACCCCACCTTTTTAGCATTAAATAACCCACAGAGGTGTTGATATACCATTAAACAAAACTCAAACACTTTCACTGCTGTTTTGAGGCAACAGCTCAGAATGAGAAATCGGAGAGCTGAGTTCCAATTCCAGTTGAATTCTTTGCATTTACTTATAGGAAATGTATTAATCCATTTTTTCTCCCTCCAGCTATGGGCTAAATAGCAGGAAAAATTGGGTCATTTAGCCATGGTTGGCAACTAGTCTACCACAGAAAGAAATGACAACTTACTGTGGGAAAATTTTCTGCCTTGTTAGTCGTGGATCAAAAGAGACATAAATGCCTAAGCATGTATCATGTATGGCACTTAACTGACAGAAGGACACACTAAGTAATAACATTTCCAAAAACATCATCTTTAAATAAATCAATAAACAGTCATGTTATACGACAGGTACAGGATAAATTCATGAAAATTGTCTATATTTTTACATCATCTTATTTAAAGATCGTCTTGTGGTAGGTAGATAAATAGTAGTAAAGTGTATCGAAATATACCTTTTTCCTTTTTACTAATAGAGTGACAGAGAAACTCTCTCTCTTTTTCTCTCAATACATACATCATTTCCCTTTTTTTTATTCTTCCATATTTCTGGTAACCTAGATTATAACCCAGACATTGCTTATGTGGTATTTAACCCATAGCTGGAGGAAGAAGAGACAAAGTAATACCTTTTGCAAGGGTATTTGTGCGTAAGTGAATGCAACAAATTCAACTGGAATCAAACAGCTCTCAAATTTCTTGTTCCAAGCTGATATCCACTGCATCACAATGCTCATCCATATATATATATATATATATATATATATATATATAATCATATAATTAAATTTGTTTTTTAATTAAAAATTATTGCAACATGTAAATTTCTACCTCGTCATCAGGCAATGTTAGATCATTGTTGTGAAAATGATTTTCATTTAAATATAAGAAACAATACGTTTGTTATTTATAGATATGGGAAGACATAAAAATTTATGTGTGTGTTCAATTTAACTAATCAGAATAGATATTCACTTTAAATTTGAAAAAAAAGTTGATATTTTTGGGGAATACATGATTTTTTTTTTCAATATGAATGGCCAAAGTGTCAACTTAATTTTTAATTTTATTTCGATTCAGAATGCATGTTGTTCTAATTTTTCAAAACTTTCAATTTATAGATAACATTTTTTAATATCCATTTATTTATTAAAGAATTTTTTAAAATTAATTTAATTCTTTTTATAAAATCTATTTTGTTGTTATTATATTCTAATACAATTCTTAATATCATAATACAATCTTTTAAATATCTATTTAAGTCTTACAAAAAATTTAAATATCAATTTAATTATTTTAATATCTATTAATTATTATTTTTCTAAAGCAAATTACTAGATATATGCAAGTTAATAAATATATGTTTTTTTTTATATATATATATACTAGCATCATAACCCGACATTGCCTGTGCAACTCAGAACATTTTGATTTCTTCAGAAGATGAAACAAATATGTTTAAATTCACTGCAGACACTTAAAATATAATCTATATATATATATAAAAGGCAATCTGTGAGTCTGTGTGTGACTGTTCCCTATGCATGCATAGATATTTTAATATTTCTTTTGTTTCAAAATTACGGGAAAAAATATTCACATTTTTTTTGTTGTTGACCAAATGAATTAATAAAACATCAGAATAAAAATTAAATATAAAGGCTCATGTTTTTTTTTTAATAAAAAATATTTTAGTCGCATTTGACACATATAATTTGATTTCTGTGATGCAATTCAGCAACCATCTTAGATCTTAGAGGTTTTACGGAGCAAATGTAAACAATCTGCTACGTTGGCCAAAAAGTGCGAAAGGGAAAATTACTGAACTTAAACTCAAAAAGTATGTGTCGACCTGGCTTCCCTGTAGATATGCGTCCCTAGAAAGTTTGAATGGCGTAGCTAAAAAAATGTAGGCATGCATAGGGAACAGTCACATACAGACTCACAAATTGCCTTTAATATATATATAGATAATAGATTAATAAATTTAATAGGATTTAAGAGAAAGATTTTAAAGTCAGAATTTTAGAACATGACTATGTGTGTTCTTTTTCAAATTCAACCTGATTGCCAGTATTATCACTTTGTTTTCTTTTTATTCCTCAAAATTTCATGAACTGGTTTATTAAATCTACAGATTATAAGAAGCACATGTTAACCAGCGTTCATTTTAATTACATATGTGTGAGTGTGTGTAAAATTTTAGATATAACAAAAAATATATCTGTAAAAAGATAGTATGAATACTTTTGTGTATATACTAGTCTTTTAAGTGTCATATGTGATACACACTTGGGTGATCATATCTTCAAAGAGACATCACTGACTGGGTAAAAGTTTTTCCCACAGTAGATTGCTATTACTTTCTGTGGTAGACTGGTGCCAACCAAGGTTATAAAACCCAATCTTTCTTGCTATTTAACCCATAGATGAAGAGAGAAGCAAAGGATTAATACCTTTCCCAAGTCTAGTTTATACTAAAATCAAAAAGGTAGACATTGGTCTGTTTTAGACTAAAGGTAGACATAGGTTCAGTTTACACTTGTATCAAAAAAGGCAGACCCAGTTAACACTATCCCAAAAGGTAGACATATATCTGGTTTATATTAGACTAGAATAAAAAAGACAGACATAATAGGTTATCAGATATAACTAAAAATATATCTGTAATATTAGTTATCTGATATATATATATATAAATATATATATATATATATATATATATACATAAAGAATCACAAGATAGCCAAAACCTACAGCGGTTTCACACAACGGCTCGTCAGGGCCCTGATGAGCCGTTGTGTGAAACCGCGGTAGGTTTTGGCTATCTTGTGATTCTTTATGTGTCTTTGCTCTACTTTTGCTTTTCATTTGTACTTTTGCATTTGTTTGTATTTGTATCGAGCACTTTTTCTTCTTTTTTTGTGGTTGGTTCTGTTTGGGGTTTTTTTCTTTACTGCGGAGTATCGTATGTCTTGTCTTTATTCCGCGGATTTCTTTTTTTTTTCCCCCCTCTTATCCAATGCCTTAGTGCGATGGATGTTAACGGAATTAGATTCTGTCGGTTATTCGTTTTTCTTAAAGTTTATCTTTGTATAAAGTTAGGATTTAGATACTTACAGAGTCTGTTTAGTTATTATTTTGAATATATATATATATATATATATATATATATATATATATATATATATATAGGTTTCATTAATATGAGAGACAAGATACTAGTTCAGTTTTTTATATAATTTTTAGGTCATATGAAAAATTATATAAAGAACTGAACTATGAAAATGTTTAACATTATGCATATTCAATTACGACTAAAATAAAATTTATTGCAACACAATGCATATCACAGTTTGCAAGTACCCACTCATAAAGTGGCCATTTTATGTGTGCGATTGTGTGATGCAATCTTACTTTGCTGACTGAGCAAGATTAAAACTAGTGAGTGTCGAAGGGAAGCAGGTAGTAAATTTGGTCGCAGGCTTAGACATTAATCCGCCTGATGCTTTCAACAGAAATGCATAATTGCTACAGATGCTTATTGGATCATTTTGTTTATAGGAATTTGCTTGTCTGCTGTTGCAACTTAGAACTAAGGAATTTCAGAAAAAAAGATGCCTTCCTGAAACCTCTTAGAGTAAAGATAAGAATGTCAGAAACATTTATACTTACCTCTGTTGCAGGTTCTTTCACAAAATTGTCCATGACCATAGCAATAATTAAGTTTTTCATAAAGATGAGAAGTAAGGTTACAGGAAGCATGTACAACTCAAAATTCCATACGACCATGATATAAACCTACAAAATAAAGATAAAATATGATCACTCTTCATGAATAATAGCAAAGTTAACCTGAAACTTCCTCAGTAAAAATAATGACAGGAAATGTCAACCCACTTTGTGATTGATTTTATTGTCTTAAATACTTTAAATCTTTCATTTATATATATATATATATATATATATATATATATATATATATATAATAATCATCCATATACAGGCCTGTTTTGCTAGTGTGGCTAGATAACCAATTGTTTCAAGCTGGGATTGAAACTTGACTGATTTGTTATCAATCGAAGATTTTACCCCTAAGCTTATTGGCAGACAGCAGAGAAAGGCAGGTTTTATAGCAAGTTATTTACAAAATGTAAACAACCACCAGTAGCCCAGAGCATTCCGTTAATAGCCAAAGAACATTGCGTAAAGCTGTGAGTGGCTACTGTTTACAAAATCTATCCTCTTCTAGAGTGCTCAATTGTTGTATCAATGAGAGCATATATATATAGAGATATATATATATGCTTTCATTAAACGAGGAAAATTTAATTAATTTTTTATTGACTTTTTCCCGTATCCCAACATTTTTAGTTTTTGTTCCACAAGGTTTTTTCAGAATGTACTGGTGTTATGTCCCTTTCTGGCTGTTGGGTCATGTAATTTAATTAAACTTAATAAAAAATAATTAAATCTTCCTTGTCAACTGTATTTAATGAAAGATGTTTGATAGAAAGGTTGCTGCCCAAGTATATATATATCGAGGCAGCAGATAATTTTCTAAACATATACTGTTAAATATAAGAGACAATGAATGTCTATTATGTTTAACCATGAGCCGTTCTAAACATCGTATATTGGTTTTAGTTTCTTGTGAAAATAAAGACAAAATTATTAAGTTGGTTCTAAGCTTTCGGCTCACATGAGCCATCTTCAGAGAAGTTACAGGGACGTTAACATAAAAACATCCACGATCAAAGATGATTTTATCTTGTGTTGACATAAAACTTTGCTAAGCAACGATAACAGTTACCAAACAGCAAACACAGTTTGTAAATTTGTAATGAGGTTCTATGATGTCACACT
This sequence comes from Ascarosepion bandense, assembly GCA_037127315.1. NCBI lineage: Eukaryota > Metazoa > Mollusca > Cephalopoda > Sepiida > Sepiidae > Ascarosepion > Ascarosepion bandense. Next base: position 4,790,348 of record JBBBDQ010000707.1, read on the forward strand.
GCATGAGAGCTTGAAATGTTAACTAAAGGTAAACATTGGTTCAGTTTACACTTGTATCAAAAAAGGCAGACCCAGTTAACACTGTCCCAAAAGGTAGACATATATCTGGTTTATACTAGACTAGAATAAAAAAGGCAGACATAATAGGTTATCAGATATAAGTAAAAATATATCTGTAATATGTAATATTAGTTATCTGAAATATATATATATATATATATAATATTAGAGAAAATTTTCAAAATTCAAAGGTGTCGGATGCACATATTGACATGGGATCTCTAACAGAGATTCCACGTCATGTCAGCAACATTGTTTTGTTCCAAATGGGGTAAAGGGGGAAGGGGCCAGGTTAACAAAGGTCAAGAATTGAGAGTTCCCTTAAGATCAGAGAAGTGGGATTTTTTTAAAGCAAAGTAGAACAGGACAGAGCTGGTAGTGGTGAGGTTACAGGGTGTAGAGACAAGAGATAGACGGGGTATCAAATATCAAATGGTAGAGGCTAGTGAATGTTTATAGGGGTTTGAAATTTAGGAGGAGGAGGAAGAGATTTAAATGTAATATCTTAAAAAATTTTAATTAAGTTTATCCATTACAGGAAGTCATGAATTTATAGTTATTAAAGAAATATATATATATATATATATATATATATATACATGTGTGTGTGTTAGGGATTTGGTAAAGGAGTTCATATTTTATAAAGATAGACAACTAAAGGAGTTAAATAACGTTTTTAAGGTTAAGATTTTGAGCTGTTTGAAGAGGTGTATTTAGGGGGAAGGAATGGGTTTCAATATAAGATTTTTAAAATTTTTATTTAAGTTTATTTAATTAAACCTTTTAGGTAGAAGCAAGCTAAATGCCAATTACAGGAAGTTATCAGTTTAAAAATTATTAGAGAAAAGATATATACATATATGTGTTAACCAAGGAAAAAGGGGTTTAGTAAAAGAATCCATATTTTCTAAAGATAGGCAATTAAAGGAGATTGGGATAGGAAGGTAGGGGGGTTAAAATACTTTTTAAGGTTAACGTTAAGGTAAAATTAAGATTAAAACTTAAATTGAATCCTTTTAATTTATATTCTAACATCTAGTCAACAGGGATTTAAATTCTAAATTTAAGTATTCAAAAAATTTGCCTTGTGGCGGCACTTACTGATGAATTTCCTCCTAAGATTCAGTAGCCGGTGTTGGTGGGGGTATTTTAATATTGAAATTTTTTCCAGTAAACATAGACAGCACCTATCACAAAATTCCTCAGAATATGGGTTGAACCTATTAGTTTCCAGCTAATTTCAGGATCCAGCCCTTCCTCTTTCATTTTCCAGAATGCTCGCGAAAGGGCTGTCTCGTACCTCTGACCGGGGTTCGAAAAAGAGTACCTGTGGTTACACAGTCTTTGTTTGAAAGGACCGGCGGACATACCAATATAAGTCCGAAAGTCGTTTTTTTTGTTTGATGGAGAAATGCGGGCTTCATAAATCACCTGGGTGGATTTGCATTTTCCCTCCACCGGGCAGGCGTCCACAGAATTACATCTGCATTCGTTTAGAATTCCGGACCTAGATTCAGCATTGTGCAAGTTCACCAGAATACTCCTATTATGGGAACCAATAAGGCTGTCCATATTTGGGGTGCAAGAATAACTAATTTTAAGGGTGTACCTATTAAAAACTCTTCCGTAGAGGGTTACTGTTATTAAAATTTTTGTCTATTAACTTGAGAAAATATTTACCAATATTGATGTTAGTTTACAATAAGGGGGGTTAAACCAAATTATCTTTCTTTTTCTACAGTTTCCTTCATTTTTATTTTTGGATGATTTGGAGTCTATTGTAGGTTTATTATATGTTAACTTGTTCTTATATCCACTTTTTTGAAGGGCCTTATTGTAAATATTTTTACTTGCGTTGAAAGTTTTAATGTTGGATGATAATTGGTTGATTCTATTATTCACTATATTGGGTATCTGTTTTATAATATTTTTGGGGTGGTTGGATGAAATATTAATATAAGTGGGGGAACTATTTTCTTTGAGAAATGGTTGGTAGGATCCATCATTTAAGTTAAGGGTGATGTCTAGATAGTTCACAATTTTAAGATTAGAGGTGACTTCGACTTTAAAACCAAGGTACTTCAGGGCTCTAATTATTTTTTTGTGTATCCTATTTGTGTAGAGCCCATTGGAACTAGGGATAATTATTAATCCATCGTGCCGCTATAGGCCTAATTGTTTTGGGTCTAATAATCTGCTTAGAATATCTAAAATGTAAATTCCCACAAGATCTGCCACCTGGGCTGAATCATATGCTCCCATAGGGACGTCAAAACCCTCCCCCCCGGCCCCTTTGTCCATGTGGAATCATCAAAGGTGAGAATGGATTTTCTGGCCGCAAAGATAATTTTGTAGTCCCTATCCGAAATGTTCACGTAATTTTTAGCAAATCTTAAACAACTTTCAAGAAGATCCCTTGATATAGCGGAATAGAAATCGACAATATCGAATTTAAGGAAGGTGGATTTAGATTTGTTTTTGATGTTGTTAAACCAGTGTATAGTATCTGAAGAACTTTTCCAAAGGTTTGGTTGTAGATTCAATAGTAGCTTCTCTATTAGGTTTTTAGAAGTTCCCTGGAAATTATGCCTAAGTCACTTTTTGTAGGATTAATTAGCCTGGTTTGTAATTTGTTTTGGAAATTTGGTTTGTGATCCTTAAATAAAACGTAAGCTTCTTTAGTGGCGATTTTGCCAATTTTGTCACTAATATTTAATTCGTTGACGAATTTGGCTGTGTCTGTATTAATTTTAGATAATGCTAGGTTCCTTCTGTCTACTTTGTAATTACTAGTTAGGTTATTTTTAAGAGCACTTATGTAATTTAAAGGATCACATTTATAAATGTTATTAGATTTGTTGGATTTTACCCACAGGTGCTTAGATTTTTTTCAGGTTTCTAATATCTGATTTTAGTAAGTTCTGGAATTTATTTGAAGCTCCACAGAATTTGATTTTGGGGATTAGGTCAAAAAGGTCCTTCTCAAAAGAGTTCAGAAATTTGCATACGGGGGTGTGTGTGCTGGGTCCTCAGGTTAAAAGATTCCATTGAATGATGTGCAGAGTCTGTAGAGTGGAGAAAAAAGTGGGGCCTTTGCCATTTGGAACAAAATGTCACTGACGTGACGTGGAATCTCTGTTAGAGATCCCATGTCGAAATGTGCATCTGACACCTTTGAATTTTGAAAATTTTCTTTAATTTATATTGGCTCTGTACTCTTAATACATTGAGCTCTCTACCTGCATCACTTTTTAATATTAAAAATTTTTAACATTAATCAGGATCAGGTTCTTGGAATTTACCTTCCTACTCTTCCACTTCGGATTAAAAAAAAACAATATATATATATATATATTTCAATAATAATTCTTATAAATACAGTACTTCATTATCGAAATACTACTGGTCTCTAACAGAAAAAAATAAAACACCCACTGTTAAATGGAAAATCCTCGCAAGTGCCCGAACCTGCAACTCCCTACATTCACCTTGCTACCTTTGTCTCAATGAAAAATTAGAAATCATCAAATTTGTGGACAAGGTTAAACTGTTAAACCAGAGAAATGAGCTCACAGTCCACTGTAAGCATAGCTCAGCATTTACATTAAAGTCCTGGTTGTAGTGGTAAAAAACTAAAGAGGATACTCCAAACTGCCGGCTTAGTGGGCACTTCTGTTTGGGCTGGGCATCCTGGGTGACCTTTACGGGGTGTTTTGATTTGCTATGTGGCATACTATCTATGCCAGCTGTTCGGCCTGATACTGATCGGCGGGATGTGCAGTCATGTTGTACTCCACCCGACATTGATTTTCGGGGAGCCAAGGATCTATAAATAGTGAAAAAACTGTGTGGGACAAAGGCCTTAAGCATCATGGTTATTGGTTATTGGTAAGACAGTCGTTGCTATTGCGAAGCGTGTTGGCTCTGGCCAACTAATCTGTATTGGTATGAACTCTGTCATACATTAGCATGATAATCGATGTCACCTTGGATGACCCATAGCTGTTCAGGTATGCATTCACCATTGGGCTTGGTATTTACAAAGCTTTGTGGTATTGATGTATGTCGGATCGTACACCAATGGGAGCCAATCAAGTATAGGTAGATTAATGTCTAAATATTATTGTATACATATGTATGTGTATGTGTATATGAGTGTGTCTATAGAGAGATATATATGCGTGGTTGTATATATGTGTATGTATGTGTACACGTGTATGTGTGTGTGCAGTTGTGTATGTTTGTGCGTGTATGTGTGTATTCATGTGTATATGCGTACATGCCTATGTGTGTATTTTTGCGCACGTGCAAGCGTATGTACATATGGGCACACGTCTGTCCTCCCGTACTGGTCAAGCATACCAATATATGCATCACTTACTGATGTGTATGTACGTGTATTCCCTTTACATGTTGGGTTATGTATGTATATCTTGCATGGATGTATGTATGTCCTTGTGTGGGTATATATGTATGCACGTATAGATGGATATAGATGCCTATGTGCATGTGGATATGTGTATATATATTTATTCATATATATACATGTATGTGGGCTGTATGTATGCATGTATGAACATTTGATAGTAAGACAGATGTTGCATCAGGTCTCACGCCTTTTGATCGTCCAACAAACTGTAGTAACTAAAATATGAATTCAAAATATTATAGACCCCCCCCCCCATATGAACAGTTGTTCAGGGCTATTTGCTGATGTTGTATATGAGTATATGTACATGTGTGTGTATGTGTGCATGTATATGCACGTACACGCGTGTGAGTACGTGTATATGTGCATACGTGTATGTGTATGTGGGTGTATGCCTATATATAGGTGTGTGTGTATATATATATGTGTGTGTGTGTGTGTGTGTGTGTATATATATATGTGTGTGTGTATGTGTATTTGTATATATATATGTGTGTGTGTGTGTGGGTAAGTGTGTGTGTATATATGTATATATGCATGTATGTGTGTGTGTGTGTGTGTCCTAGCCGCTGGATGTGTGTCTGCATGTATACGTGTGCATACTCCAGTTAGGGCCCTGGTTGTCCAACAATATAAGTCTGCCTGTATATGTATCTCATCTCAGTTCGGTGTGATGTTTTCTTTTGACTTGTTGACCTGGCTAAAGAGTATCAATTTCATGAACATTGCCTTATCTATCTAGTTCATCTGAAGATTTATATGTCACGGCCGTGGCGTGCGTATATGTGTCTGTGTGCGCGTAGTCAGTGTAAAATACATACATGTTCATATACTATTCTTATATTATAATTTTAGCAACAAGAACAAAGTAATATAAGTATTAATTAATAATAATGATCTGACTTCAATCAAATCTTAATAACACTACCCACCAAAATTAACCTTAAGACTGCCCGCATATTTTCCAAATGAGAAGTTGCTTTACTCTGATTGGTCCACATTATATATACAATAATACCTCCCTGAATAAAAGGGGTCATGCTCGTTTTCAGACTTTTAAACCATTCATTTAAGAACAATCACATCACTTGACAAGACACAAAAGTGTCGAAACAAAATGGCTACTTTTGTAGTGATATTGTAACATATCCATGTTATAATTTATGAATATATATATATATATATATATATATATATATATATATGTGTGTGTGTGTGTGTGTGTGTGTGCAGGTTTCATTAATATGAGAGACAAGATACTATAGTTCAGTTTTTTTTATATAATTTTTCATATGATCTAAAAATTATATAAAAATTGTCCAAATGTTTAACACTATGCATATTCAATTATGACTAAAATAAAATTTATCCCTCGATAATGGCTAAAAGTATAGCGAAAAGTGCTTGGAAAAATAAAATATTTGGATAATTTTCATATAATTTATGTTGTGAAAACAAAAAAATTTATAAGATAAATAAAACCTAACCCTAATACCTTATCTGTCATTTTAATGAAACCTAAAGAGAGAGAGAGAGAGAGAGAGAGAGAGGTGTACATTTCTTAAGATTGTAACTGAACTGTACTTTTTTGCATGAAAGCTAGCAATGTTATCCTCTTGCATAAGTATCTCATATAAATGCAGATTTAATACTTGTTATATACAACAGAATGTCTACTGTCAAGTTACTGTCATTTATAATGCAAGAATTTAATTACATCAAGTAAATATTTGCTTTGAAGAGTTTTTGTTCATTTTACACACCTGTTGCTGGCAAGTGAACAGGTAATGCCCTGACACCAAAGCTAGGGGTTATTTGTTACAAAATGCATCTTCTCAGACATTGCACTGAGCATTGACAGGAATTATCTTTCTGGAATGTAGATGCCATTATTAAGGTTTGGTTTGGTTGATGGCAGAGCAACTTTTTCCATGGCATTTAATACTGAATTCTGTCATGCAATACAGAGGGAGACACAAAGTTTGATCTGCATGAGTCAAAAATGCAGACAGAGGTTTAATTTGCATTTGAGTTGAAAAGGCAAACACGGATTAGATTTTTATGAAAATCAAAAAAAGATATATAGTTTTGGTTTGTAAATGAGTATAAAAGGCAAACATAAGTTTGGTTTAAATAAGAGTAGAAAAGTTAGATAAAGATTTGGTTTGTATGAGATTCCAAAAGATAGACAAAGATTTGGTTTGCATTTGAGTCAAAAGGGCAGACACAGGTTTGATTTGCACGAGAGTGAAAAGGGCAGACACAGGTTTGATTTGCATGAGAGTCGAAAAGGGCAGACACAGGTTTGATTTGCATGAGAGTCGAAAAGGGCAGACACAGGTTTGATTTGCATGAGAGTCGAAAAGGCAGACACAGGTTTGATTTGCATGAGAGTCAAAAAGGCAGACACAGGTTTGATTTGCATGAGAGTCGAAAAGAGCAGACACAGGTTTGATTTGCATCGGAGTCAAAAATGCGACATAGTATTGGTTTGTATGTCAGTTTAAATGGTCAAAAATTTGTTTTAAGTAAGAGTAGAAAAGGTAGAAAATGATTTGGTTTGCATGATCAAAAATGTGGACAAAGGTTTGATTTGTAAGATAGTCAAAAAGAGAGACATAGATTTGGCTTGAGTGAGAATCTAAAAAGTAAACATCAGTATAGTAAACAGGTGTATTTTTTTTATTTTTCAAATGCCTTAAGATGCAGTCAGTATATTCTTGACCCCCACCTTATGACTTAAAAAAATGAATAAATTAAGTCAGACTTTCCATGTTAAGTAAGAGCTCCCACATGATTAGGAAGGTTCACATGGGAGTAGCATGGTTTACCACATGGACTGCTGACAGCCAGCAGAGGTTCTAATCTTACGGCATCAAAGTTTTTTTCCTTGACACTTTTTCTGCTCTTTGATTCTGCAGGGGAGGTGGCCTGATAGATCATGCACTACCACATCATCCTGACAGTAGTTTTGAGGTTAGTCCTTTTTCAAATAAGATTTGTATCATTTCAGTGAGACCCTATTTCTTCAGAGTTCATCCAATACCGCAGATTGCTACAAAAACAAAATATTAACCTAAAAATTCATGTTCTTAAATAGACTCATGAGACTGAGACTTTTATACGGATGTCAAGCATAGCATCAAACTTGCTCAGAAATATCAAAACTGTCAGCTATACACAATCATTTTCTCAGACTAATGATTAAAAATAACTTCCATTGTCTGAAATATTTTTGAAAGCCAGAAAGAGAGAGAGAGAGAGAGAGAGAGAGACATGCAAAAAACGAGAGAAGGGGACAGAGGGGGAGAGAGAAAAAAGAGAGAGGGAGAAGAGAGAGAAAGCAGTACATAGGGAAAGAAAGAGGGGACAGAAAGAGAGGGACAGAGAAAGAGGGTGAGAAAGAGAAAGAGAAAGAGATAGAAAAATGAGAGAGAGAGAGAGAGAGAGAGAGAGAGAGAGGGAAGGAGGGAGAGCAATTTTTTTTCAAAACCAAAGCAGCAGCCTAAAAACCTTGAGTCCTGTTCTTAAATAGACTCATCAAATCAAGAATTTAATATGGATGTCATGCATAGCATCAAAATTATTCAGAAATATCTAAGCTGTCAGCTAAACACATTCACTTTCTCAGATCAATGATCAAAAATCGCTTTGAGTGCATGTAGGTCTTAGTGAGGATGATTCTTCTTTGAACCTTGTAGACTGTCATAACAGTTTCACAAAAAACCATGAACTGTGCCAGAAATGCAGTTGCCCATGCAGCATGTTGCTCCCCTCTATGCTGCAGATATTGTCCAAAGGAAAGGTAGAGTCCAATACAGCTTGACACTGGCATTGTTGCAGGAGTTACCAGAACAAGTTGAACAGCAGACTGTCTTAGTGATATTTGTTCCAGATTTTTCATCAAGGTTTACTCGTGAAGCCTTTTTCATGATTGGGTATGACCTCAAGACAGTAGAGATTTAAAGTCAGAGGTTTCCTTCTCTTAGGATTTTGTTACTGCTATAACTAACATTTTAACAACCAAACTACACTGAAGAATCTAAACATCAGAAATCAGATGCAATCTTGACTACATCACAAATGATGCAGTGCAAGACATCATTGGACAATTGATTGGAAGGTCACATAACCACTGCCAAAAAGAGAAAGTTTTAAAATTTTATGGACATGAGCTAAGAGTTAACAATATTTACCATCCAACAATAAACCATCTTAGGCAAAAGAAGAGTGAAAAATGGGCTGACATTATCACTAAATTGACTGAAAATTTTTTTGCAGAGACACAAACATTGGCATACACCTGAGACATAAAGAGGGAGCTGGTCAGATGTTCAACTGTGTAGCAGTCCTATGACCACACCGGACTATGGGAATGATGATTAACATCATCAGCCTTCAACCAACGAATGGTTGGTCAGAAATCCATCGACAATCCCACCCCACATAACACTGTCAAGCATTGCAGTACTCAGACTCTGATACCTGAATGGACATCTTTTGATGGCTGATATAGATGTGGATTGCCAGCCCTACATTTGGGGTTTTTTTATATATGAGACACCACTTCAAGAAAGATTGCTAACAAAGGCTCAAGATTTCTTTTAAGCCATCAACAGTTCCCAAAGGATCATGTCTACCCAATTTCACTCACAAGGTTTGGGTCAACCCGTGGTATGATTTTCATGCACTTATCAAAGATGCTGCTTGCTGGAATTGTCTCCTCCAGACTGATAACATCAAAAAGTCACTTTACTGAAAAATTCCTGGTGAAATTCTGATGTAATGAATATGTAATGAATATGTATACATCTTGTTTCCCTGTCACTGGAATGTGATTGGCTGGTGTCAGCCATAAATATAGACTAAGGCAAGGACGTCCAGTGATCTACCACTAGAGGTCTATTGGTCTTCCACCAGAGATCCAGAGATCTATTGGTCTACCACTAGAGATCTACTGCTATTGACTACGCCTACTCTCAAGATACTGCATATGACGAATACCATCTATTACGTCTATGTACTAAATTATTCTACCTGGTTACATTTGCCTAAACCACTTAACTACCTCGAATGATATATATATATATATATATAGTAATCCACAGACAGATCTGTTTCGCTGTATCACAGCTCATCAGTACGGTTTAGACTCCAATCGCTTCATAACCCAGAATTGAAACCTGACCGAACTGGCGTCAGTTGGCGATTCTACCCCTAGGCCACGAGCGTCCGGTAGAAGAAGGCAGGCTTTTTAGCGCGTATAAACATACCCAATTACTAGAGTGCTCTAATTCATTACTGAATGAGCGATGCGTATATGCTGGAGTAGCTACTGTTTACAAAGTTTCCTACTCTTCCAGAGTGCTCAATCAGGGTGTGAGAGCGTATTCCTTTCCGGGACATATCAGATTGAAAAATGGGTTACACAGTGAGAAAGCGAACATTCTACTTACTGAGCCAACAATCTTTCCACTTCTATCCTACATAGGTACCGTATTAGGCAAAAGAAGTAGTAGCAGATAATGGTAAAAATGGACTGACAACATCATTGAATGGCATACAACTGAAACAGAGGGAACTGGTCAGGGGCTCAGTTGTAAAGTGACCCTAAAACCACACCCAATCATGGAACTAATAAGAATAATGATGAGTCCCCAAGCATCTCAATATCGAGCATTTCCTCCCCACATTACCAGTGATATAACACTTTTTGCTATCCACATCAATCCACTTATGAGCACAAAAAAGAATTTGTTTAACATTTGGAATTTATTTGTTCTGACTTTTTCTGTTGTCTTTGGAATGAAGCAAGATATTGATAGAAGCCATGAGACAGTTTGCCATATTTAATTTGTAGATATTAAGGAATAAACAGAAGATGTAGAAGTCTGTGCCAAAAAAAATTTTTACATGTTTGCTGGATTCATTGTACGCCATGACACTGTTGCTGTATTTTTGGCAAGAGAACAAAATATTCTTATATGCTGCCAAAAAGCATCAAAGATTTGCCATCGTTTAAATGAGGCAGAGATTGGCAACTGCAAGAATTCTACTAATGTAAACAGAATGATTGTGTGCATGCTAATCCATTTAGCGATACATTTACAGTTTTTCTATATAAAGAGCTGTTTATATAACCTGCGATGTCGTGGGCTGAATTGGTGAATCATTTTCTCTAAATGTTTTCGTATCTCAGAATGTTACTTTGTTTTAATTTCTTTAATTAAACATTGTCAGTTATCATTAGGTTTTGACTATTTTTTTTCAGTTTAATTTTAGTTGACTTTTATTGAAACTCTCAGAACAATATTCTATAGTTATTAGTAAGAAGCATACTTCAGAAATAAAATCTAGTAGGATTATATTTACCAATCTGCACAGTTGACTAATGGCTGTGTGATGTAAGAAATTCTACTTAAAAATTAACAATGGCTGACAATGCTTTATCTTATAAAAATAACATTATTACTGACACTACTATATAAAAAGTAATTGAAATTAAGATGAAATACCAATTTAAAATTAATAATAGCTGACAATGCTTATAAAAATTCAAGATAATATTATTACTGACACCACTATATAAAAAGTAAATGAAATTATGAGGAAAGAAATACTAGTTAGACAATTCATCATCCAATACTAGTTAAAATTATATTATTACTATCACTACCAGATGAAAAAACTAAAAATTAGATGAAAGAAATGAATATAGAAGAAACATTTACTTATGACTGACAAAGTTTCATATAATAAAAATTCAAGACAATATTATAACAAACTGACACGTGAAAAAAATTGCAAATTAGAGAACAGAAATACAAGTTCAAAAATAATAATAAACATTTAAAAACTGTCATTTTCTCTCATAATTCAGCATATATATCTGGCTTAAAAGTATATCACATTGAAACACAGTTTCATGTCCAATCATCCAAATTAAACAACGTCGAGCTTCATGAATGCCTAGATGGCTGTCTGCTTGAGAACATCAGGTGCTTGAGTGTATGGGTGGTGTGATGGATAATGGTTTGGAATGAGCCGATAATCATAAAGATAGAGAACTGAGTTTGAATTCTAGTTAAGTTTGTTGTACTGACTTACATCCAATTATCCATGAGAAAGGTATGAATCCATCATCTTCTCTTCCCCCAGCTATGGGCTGAACAACAGCATAGACTAGCTCCTATAGTTAGCAACTAGTCTTTTGCAAAAAGTAATAACAGCTTACTGCAGAAATTCTTCTGCCAAGTTCATGATGAGGTGAAAAGGACTTGATTGCCCAAGGTGTGCATCACACATGGCAACTAAGATATATATATATATATATATATATATATATATAAGTGCCCTTAGCTCAAAGGTAGAATTGCCAACTGATGCCAGTTTGGTTAGGTTTCAATCCAATTTGGTTAGGTTTCAATCCAATTTGGTTAGGTTTCAATCCTGGGTAAAAAGCAATCGGATGTCTAAGTATAGTGATGAGCTGTGATACAGCAAAACAGATCTGTCTGCTGATGACTCTATATATATATATATATATATATATATATATATATATATAAGTGCCCTTAGCTCAAAGGTAGAATTGCCAACTGATGCCAGTTTGGTTAGGTTTCAATCCAATTTGGTTAGGTTTCAATCCTGGGTAAAAAGCAATCGGATGTCTAAGTATACTGATGAGCTGTGATACAGCAAAACAGATCTGTCTGCTGATGACTATATATATATATATATATATATATATATATGTTGAGTTATGGTAATGTTTGGTGCCAAGATTGTTGTTTTTTTCAGTAGTTTTACTGATAAAAGGTATTTGGCAAGCAAGCTTTTTATCATAAAGTGTTCAATATTAGGGTGGAGATAGAGCGTTGATAGTTTTAGTGCAAAGAATTTGTCACTTTAACTGAGCAGGTTCATGCTGAAGTTTCATGAGAACACCATCATAATGTCCTCATTCAGCAGAGCAAGAAATCTATCCTGGTAAGTGAGAGCATCATAAAGCTTCACAATACTTTGAAGTCATCAATTAAAGTGATGAATTCTTTGCCCTAAAAACTATACTGAAATAAAAGTTTCTAAAACAAAACTGCCATTTGTCAATCATCTCAGGTAGTATCTCTTGCTCCCATAAACATGGACCAAGCGAGTCTCCCTGAAAGCAATATACTGTGCCTCTTTGGCTTCACCCTTTTTCTGACCTCAAATGGAACCATTACATTGAATCAGTCGCTAAATTTACTGCTCTGAAGGTTGGGTCACTGTGTTAGGTCAGGCAGTTTTTTTGCATGCATCCATCTTGCACAAATAAAAATCAACCATCCGACCGTGCATAGAATACCACTGTCATATCAGGTCAGGTGTCCCTGCTGTTCATCTCAGGGTTATTGACAGGCTCCAAAGGAGAACTTGTAATGTGATCGGTTTAGACTTGACAGCTTGACTCTAGCCACATTCTCACTGGCTGGATGTGGCTTCCTTCTGTCTCTTCTACAAATGTTTTCATGGCTTCTGCTCCAATGAACTTAGGTCAATAGTGCCCCCTCCACAAGAATTTACTCCAGCAACCAGACTGGCAACAAGGTCCCGCCCTTTTACAGTTAATCTACCAAAATACAGCCGACAATTCTACTCCAGCAACTTCTTTTCTTGCACTTCCCTTCCATATACTTGCTTTCCTGACAGCTACAAGCTCCAGGAATTTAAATGCAATGTCAATTCCCATCTCTTATCTACTTCACTCCAGTCCTTCTCTTGTCCTTTCTACATCACCCCGTGTATCTTGTTCTTTTCCTTTCTCACTCTACCTTTGCAACTGTCATCACACCGGTATTCCCATCCTTCTATTGCCCTTTCTCTGACACCCCCTGTAATTGGTTCATCTTTCTGTTCACTCTTCTCCTCCTGAAACTGTTACCCCCCCTTGCACATCAGTGGTGGTACCGCCTTGTTTGGAGTGAAACGATGAAAGAAAAATATCTTTTGCTGTATAAGGTTCCTGTAATGAACTATGAAATACGAAATGAATATCTTTTATTTGATTTTGTTCAGCTAAGACATCAGTAGGAGATGAATCTTTCACTAATAATACATAATTTTTGGCTTTGTTATAGATGTCAGTGTGGCAAAATGATGTTTGATATGAAGGTGTGTGCCAAACAAAGGTGTATCACTGAAGTATTTTAAATGAATAAACAATTTAGATTTGAAATTTTATCATATTGTCATCAGCAAAGTGACATGTACCAACAAATTATATCTTAATGATCATAAATGCTTGTTCAAATAAATGACTTCTGTATTTAAACTGAATAAAAGTATGTCATGTGTGACACTTAACTGACTGACTGACTGATATACTTATAACTAGCAGTATAGCCCGGCGTTGCTCGGGTGTAATGAAAGCTTTAAAACTAATCCATGGTCCTGGAGCTCAGACTCTTTGGACGTTGACACGAAAGATTAAAAAGCAATAGTTGTTTCCAGTTAAAGCAAAACCATAGACTGAAAGAAAAATGAATTGATGTAAGTCAAATTTTTTGTATGAAGGACATACAGATAAACAGACACACACACAAACATCTTGCCTTTTATATATATATATATATATATATATATATATATATATTATTGATTTTCTGCACTATTGTAAGAATTGCAACCTTGAAACTTCTGAATATTGTTTCTTATGTCTTTGTCTATGAGTGTATCAAATTTGATTAAAATCGGACCACTCCTTCTATAACCCGATTTTTTTGATTATTGATTTTTGATATTTATTGGGGGTACCTCAACACAAAACCTAGCTAAGAAGACGCTTATAGTACAACTGTGTAAATTTTCAAGAAAATCTGTTCAGCCATTTTGGAGTCTACAGGTAATGGACACGCACACACACGCACGCACACACACACACACACACACACACACACACACACACACACACACAAAATTCCATTCATAAATAAGTTTAGATTTAGATTAGATTAAATAAAGGCCATATTTTAAATGGGCAAACAATTTAGATTTTAAATTTGATCATCTTGCTGGAAGCAAAGCAACAGGTACTGACCTAGTAAATTATACACAAAATTGTGAAGAATATAAATTTTGTAAAATAGTATTTCAAAATAGTATCTAGTTTTTATGTTAATGGTCATTGTTATGTCTGGTATATCTCACAGTTTCAGTACTTGATATGTGGTACACCATCACATGTGATGTAATAGAGTCAAAACAGCTGCTTAACACTTAAATACAACTCAGCTCATCTGCATAGGATACCACAATCTTAATTATTTAGTAAAGTGTTTTAAACATTCTACCCAACCACTGGAGGTAAATGAAAACAGTATTAGACATTCAAATATTTTCTTTGAACAGAATAGTATTTTCGAATGATAAACCAGAATCTGGGTGAGTAGAGTTAGTTATTCTTTCAAATGTCTTTTTGTGTTAATAATCATGGAAGTAGTGGATTTCCCCACGCGTTTCTCCAATAACACGAATGGAAGGGACTCACTACTAGACCTCAGCTTCACTTCCATCCCAGACTCTTGCACTACCAAGCAGCTCTGCCCTCTCGGAAACTCTGACCACGCCGTAGTTTCTGTCAACATCTCATTCCACTCCCACTCTACCCAAGAAACCCAGACCAGCAGAATATCCTACTGCTACCAAAGAGCAGACTGGGATTTATTTCGCGACTTCTTGTGTGACGTCCCTTGAAACAACGTTTTTAGTCTTCCTGTCGAAGACTGTGCATCAGAGTTCTCCTTTTGGGTTAAGACTGGCATCGATGCTTTCATCCCAGCTAGGAAATTTCAGCTTAAATCCCATTCATCTCCCTGGTTCTCACCCGCTGTCAGAATGAAGCAACATATAGCATCCTGCAAGTTCAGCGCCAAAGACTACTGGCGACTCTGTAAAAGCATGTTTAACAAGAGTAAAACCTCAATACCCCCTCTAATCAATGAATTTGAGGTCCTCACCTTTTCAGCGGACAAGGCTGAATGCTTTTCTCGCAGATTCTTCACCAATTCAAAACTGGATTCGTCTGGAGTATCTACACCCGACTTTCCACCTAGAACTGAGGCTCAACTGAATGACATCCACATTACCCCCTCGCTGGTCTCTAACATAATCTCTAAACTTGATCCCCACAAAGCGAGTGGAGGGGATGGAATCCCAATCATAATCTTGAAGAAATGTGACCCTGAACTCTCCTCTGTCCTCTCTAAACTCTACAACTCCTGTCTATCTGCTTCCTGCTTTCTTGCCTGTTGGAAGTCTTCCTCTGTAGTTCCTATATTTAAGAATACTGGAGAACCCTTGGACCCCACTAATAACCGCCTATCAGCCTCCTTCCGATCTTTGGCAAAGTGTTCGAAGCCATTATCAACGCTGAGCTGATCCAGCATCTCCCAGCCCACAGGCTCCTCTCGAACAAACAGTATGGTTTCCACTTCACCAGGTCTACTGCTGATATGCTAATGACCATCACTGAGTATATATACCAGGCTCTCAACAAGAATGGTGAAGCTTGAACCGTTGCCTTGGATATTTCCAAAGCGTTCGATAGAGTCTGGCATGCTGACCATCTACGCAAACTGCGGAGCTATGGTATAACTGGACATTTGTTTGACCTAATCCATTCATTCCTCTCTAATCGCACATTGAAGGTAGTATTAAATGGACATGCCTCCCAAAACTACCATATAAATGCAGGTGTGTTTATCCTAGGTCCTACGACTTTCTGATCTACATTAACGATCTCCCCAATGCTATTAGATCCCAAGTAGGCTTGTACGCTGATGACACCACAGTTCACTCTTGCTTTGATCAAAAATCTGGTGTGGGCGATAAAGCGAACCTCGCTGCTGAGCTTGAGAAGGACCTCCAATCCGTGGTGGACTGGGGGAAGAAATGGCTCGTAAATTTTAATGCTTCCAAAACAAAGCTGCTATCAATTAACCATCACAGACAATCGCTCCTACCTCCCATTAGCATGAAACAGGCTAGCCTCCCTGAGAGTAAAATAGTATGCCTCTTTGGCCTCACACTCTTAGTGAACCTTAAGTGGAATGACAATATCAAATCTACTGCTAATAAAAGTCAGTTCTCTGTGCAGGGCCCAGAAGTTTTTCCCGCCTGAGTTCCTCCTGCACATCCGACTGCAGTCACTCTCTCACCGGCATGATGTGGCTTTCCTTTGCCACTTCTATAATTACTTTAATGGCTTCTGCTCTGATGAACTTAGTTCACTGGTGCCCGTAGGTATGAATTTGCAAGAGATACTAGATTAGCAATTAGGTCCCACCCTTTTACAGTGAAACAGATAAAATGCAACTGTAATTTCTACTCTAACTGCTTCTTTTCTTGCACTTTCCACCTGTGGAATTCCCTTCCATATACTTGTTTTCCCAACAGCTACAATCTCCAGGAATTTAAATGTAAGGTCAATAGACATCTATCACACTAACTCGCATCCATTCCCTCAAACACTCTACCCATCTACCCAACCCCTATCCCCGGTATCCTCATCCATCTGCCACCCTCTTTCTGACATTTCCTATAACTAACCACTCTTTTTCATCACTTTCCCCTATGTAACCCCCTGCGCAATAGTGGCAGTGAAATGCCTTGCTTGGGGTGAAATGGTTAAAAAAAAAATACAACTGGAAATTAAAAAGAAATCATTGCAATATGGCAAGATTTGAAGAACAACAAAAGAAATTTAATGTACTCACAATAAAGGCAGTGATGCTTCGAGGTTTTGATTCATGATCAAAACAACTTTGTATAAATTTTCCGGTATCCACAAATGAAGAGACAATCTGAGAAACTCTGTTAATATTTCTTTTCATTATCTGAAAATATAAAAAAAGAAATAAATATAACACTCACAGATGAATTTCTTAGATGAAGCATTGTCAATTATTATTCATTTTGGACTAGTATTTCTTTCATCTTATTTCTCTTGCTTTTTATTGGAGGCTTATTCTTTATTTCTCATCTGCCCTGCTTACTTAAATATGCTTTATTACTAGTAGTATTAATAGGATTCAAATTTCTTAGATGAAGCATTGTCAATTATTATTCATTTTGGACTAGTATTTCTTTCATCTTATTTCTCTTGCTTTTTATTGGAGGTTTTATTCCAATATCTGAAGGTTCTTTTTACTGTGTATATAAGTAAGGATTATTGTATCATTGACTAAAATCTGTCTGATATTACCTACATGTTTATGTTTTTCTGAGAAATGTTGTTTATTTTTGGTAACTATTGCCTTGCCTAGCAGAGTTTTATCTCAACACAAGATAAAATTGTCGCTGATGGTGGATGTTATTGTGTTACTGTCTTAATAACCTCTCTAAAGATGGCTCATGTGAGCCAAAAGCTTAGAACCAACTTAATAAAAAATTATCCAAATGTTGGAGAATTTTTGTCTTTATTTTCAACTGAAACTAAAGCCAAAATACAACGTTTAGAACGGCTCATGATTAAACATAATAGACATTCATTGTCTCTTATATTTAACAGTATATGTTTAGTCAAATATTTATGAGTAGATAAGTTTACCTATCGTCCTCTTTACTCATCTCTCCGATCTTTTGAACAGTGGTGATTTATCCCTTGTTTCTTACTTAAGATTAGGTTTCCAATTCCTTCTAAAGACTTCTCATTCACTCCTAGTAGTTCCTTACGTCTTTATGGCATTATCACCTTGATTGGGGTGAATTGATTAAATGTGTGTGTGTGTGTGTGTGTGAAAAATTCCTCCGTTATCTTTATTTTGAAATTCTTCATCCTTGTTAGCAACAAGTTGTAGCCCTTTCCACTACAAGCTGGTAACAAACATCAACCTCATTTATTGCAATCCAGAAAACTACTATGAGGGAAGAGAGCTTGGAAAACTTGACACTCACAGGATATATTGAAGGCAAGAGGAACAGAGAAAAACAGTGCATAACCTACTTAATGAACTAGTGCAAATGGATGGCAGAACATGGTTTAGAAGAGATAAAGGACAAAATTTATTAAGAGCTAGAAAAAATAGAACATGGCGGAGAGTCATGATCATTAATGTCCTGAAGGGACATGGCACATAGAAGAAGAACCTCACTCCACTCAAATCAATATCCTCATCATATTAGTTTAAACAATGTTTTTTCACACATTGTGACCATTTTGTTTTAAGTTCATATTTTGATTTTGATTTTGAATGAAAACTTGAAAATTTTATGTCATATCTTCATCCTTTTAAGATTATTATCATAGCATAGATTTAAGAAAAAAAATGACAGTTTAAACCAATTCTAAGAGGATATGATATTTTTATATTTACTGAGTTTTGTAGGAATGTTCACATCTTTTAAAAAGATCTGGATTTATTTTGTTTATTTTAAAAATACATCTTTTTACAATTTCACACAATTACTAATCTTTATACAATTTCCAATTTTACGCAATTACCAACAATTACTCAAGTTTATGAAAACAAAACAGATACTTAGTTCTGATAAAAATTAAAAAGTTATCTCCCTTGTATACATGGCTGGGTCAGTGATATTTTCGATGACATTTTATTTTTGAGATGTTTTGGTTGACATTAAGATGAGTTTGTATTTTGACTTCTGCTCTTTCATTTATATTTAAATAAACTTGGGATTTTCTATAAAGTTATCTTTTTTTATGGCGGGAGGGGAGCTGTTTTATTGCTTGAACAGCCTACATTCTAATTTCCAGGATTCTTCTTTTATGTGCCATGTCTCTTCTGTATTTATTTGATTTTTCACATCTTTGGTTTTTCTCAATTTTTTTTTAAAACCATAAAATATTTGTTTAACAATAAATTTTCCTTCACACAGAAGCACAACAATCCTGTTTCTTGATTAATTTTTCTTGAATTCATTATCATCATCAGTTCTATGGCCTGGTGTTGCTATGTTGAGCACTTAATCAGTTCCCCCTACATATTGTTATAGTACTTTCATCAAGATGTCTTCCTGATCCACAAATATATTTAACTGACTGAATGTGAACACTAAGAAAGCAAAACCCAAAATAGAAAAGCTGTCTTCTGCACAGAGGCTCTGGGCATCACACCCAGTCCACAAAACAAAACTCCACAAAAATCTAAACACACCATTACCAATTCCAACCTTGAAAACAGATAGATCAACCCTACCAATGACACCCAACTCTTGCTACCAGAGATTCACAGCTTTGCTAATCCATTCCAGACCTCCCTTGCCATCATCATAGTAACCTCAGTCAACCGACCTACCAATGCACCTTACCATGAATCAAACCAAACAACAATACCCTATTTGTGCAACCAACTGCATATATACGTTGTGAACTTAGACTGGTGAATCCACACTAAAGAAATCCTTTACACAACTTAATATGCTGGGACTGAGTATTGTGTGTCGATTCTGAAAATTGGTCATACATGCTGGTCAAATTTTTATCCTTGTTTGTTCTTCCCTATACAAACATACACTGATTATAACAATATCTGGGTTGAAATCCAGAGCAGTGTTCATTAGTGTACAGTGGGTCTTGGGTAAGTAGACCTGATGGAGCTCATTCCTTTTCACGCCAAAAGACAGCTGTTGTCCAATTTAAAGGCTCATGTTGGTCATTGACATGTCACCATTGATTTCATCAGGGAACCCTTCATACTGTTGACTGACTTTAGTCTAGGAAGTACTCTAATCAGTAATATTGTCATTACTACCACACTGACTGCATCCATAGATATGGAGCCCAGTCTATCCCATAATGCTAGATGGTTGCTGACCGTACAAATTTTATATCAGATCTCTCTATAAATACTACTGGTGGGTGCATGGTTAGGTCATTGTCAGCTAAACCAATTGCCCCACCAGGATTTTCAGGTGAGCAGGGTGGCTAGACACTGATCCAAGATTAAGAGCAAAACCTTCACCTTTATGCAAATGTTGTAAAATAAAACAAAGAATAACAGTTATATTTTGCAATTAATTTTCTTGATGTTGAATAAAAGGTTTTATATTAGATTAAAATTTATAATTGTCCGTATTTGAAGTTGAATTGGTTGAAAGGATGAGTCCTAGTGCATTCCATTTCACTTCTCTGATGATGACCAGTGGAGTGGTTGAAAGTATGAGGACTTTCTCTTTGAACCAATTCAACTTCAACTATTTGCAATTCATTCATAAATCTTTATTCAATATAAAATGTCGAGGAAAATTAACCAAGAAACATAACCACCATTTTTTGGCAACACCTGAAGAAAGGATTGATGAACGTATATATATGAAATGATGTAAATTATTCAATAATGCCAGTAATAGAACATTATATGAGAATAATAATGTTGGTAATATCAAATTATATAAAAGTAATAATGATGTTAATACGATATTAGATTATAATATTAATGTGATAATAATAATAATAATGCCAGTAATATAACATTATATAATAACAATAATAGTTTTAATATAAGATAAAATAATAATAATATCAACAATGTAACATGATATAATAATAAAAATGACAGTAATATATAATGATAATGATGATAGTAATATAGTATTTTATAATAATAATATTAGTAATATAACATTATATAATAGTAATAATGACAGTAGCAAAGTATTATATAATAATAAAAATTATGGCAATATAATAATAATGTGGATTCTATAACAATTTATATTATTAATAATGACAGTAATGTAATATTATATATAATAATACTATATAATAATGATGATAATAGAATATATGACAATAATATTATATAATAATAATTATGACAGTGATATATTATAAAAATGACAATAATAGAATATATAATACTAATAATGACAATAATATGATATATAATAATACTGATAATATAGTATTATATAATAATAATAATGAAAATATTATATAATACTACTAATGACAATAATATGATATATAATAATACTGGTAATATAGTATTATATAATAATAATAATGAAAATGTTATATAATACTACTAATGACAATAATATAATATATAATAATACCGGTAATATAGTATTATATAATAATAATAATGAAAATGTTATATAATACTACTAATGACAATAATATAATATATAATAATACCGGTAATATAGTATATAATAATAATAATGAAAATATTATATAATACTACTAAAGACAATAATATGATATATAATAATACTGGTAATATATTATTATATAATAATAATAATGAAAATATTATATGATACTACTAATGATAATAATATGATATATAATAATACTGGTAATATAGTATTATATAATAATAATAATAATGAAAATGTTATATAATACTACTAATGACAATAATATAATATATAATAATACCGGTAATATAGTATATTATAATAATAATGAAAATATTATATAATACTACTAAAGACAATAATATGATATATAATAATACTGGTAATATAGTATTATATAATAATAATAATGAAAATATTATATGATACTACTAATGATAATAATATGATATATAATAATAGTGGTAATATAGTATTATATAATAATAATAATGACAATATTATATAATAATACTGAAAATAATAGATTATATAATAATGCTGATAGAAAGACATTTATATGGAATAATAAGACGAAGGAGGATGAAGAAAATTAAAATGTAATAATAATTAGCGTATTATAATACTGTTGTGATGGAATATCCTGGTCCTACCCTGCAATGGGTATGGCCCGGGTCATAAAAGACCGCGACGGGAATCAAACTGCAGTAGAGTGTTAGAAGAGGAAAGCAAACGAGCGACTGACTATACTAGAGACTCAACGTCATTACATGGGAGTGACGGAAGCTTTCTTCTCACGACAGACGCCTACGTCCTATACAAAGACAGCGCCTTCATAAGTGTTATTCGTGTACATGTATTTGGTTTATTGTACTAATGTATAATAAATCTCTATTTATATATACTCAGTGTTAAGAGTATTTCTTACACTATTCTTTTCTCTGTTTATCCCCCACTCCGGGATACAACAAATATGAACTCATTCTTGTTTTTTTTGTTAATTTCAACTTATCAATTCTTCAGGTATTAGGGGTACAAAATCAACTTTTATAATTTTTTGACAGTATATTATCATTCCAAAAACTACCCAATCTCATTCTTTGCTTCACTTTTGTTGTTACAACAATATTTTGCTGGGTCCATTCTACAGCCTTCTTCAGAGACACAAAGACACTGAAGAGGGTTGTATAATGGACTGATTAAAAAAAAAAACTATTGTAACAGCAAAAGTAATAAGAATCATGATATTGACTAGGCAAAAAAGAAGAAAGCTCTTGTGCTGATAACAATCTCATTTAAAAAAATGATTTCTTATATCATTGTATGTTTTACAACTCACTGATATTTTGAATTTTTGTTCCGGCTGCATAAATTTTTCTTCTTTTGGGTTTATAGTTCGTATTCCAGCTTTGATCTACAATAAAGAAAGAAAAATCATTTACTGCCAATAAATTATGATAATAAGATCTAAGATTTAAGATTTTTAGTAAACTCTGGACATATTAATTTCTTAATCTTGCAAGTTGACAACTGAGAAATACAAATCAAATCTACTTTAAATATTCCAATGTTAGCATAAGCAGGAAAAAAAAAAAACTTCAAAAGAGTTCTGTTTGCATTCATGTCTCGAGTACACATATTTTTCTGATCAGATGCTTCTGCTTTGTATTTAGAAGTTCTTTATAGAATGAACAAAAAGAATCTGCAATGTTATGGGTCATAACCTGATATCTTGGCTTCAGTCATTTTCAAACTGCTATAACATATCTTCCCTGTGCTTTTTCTCTAAATAACTTCATAGTAATTGTTCTGATGAACTTTCCTCTATGGTATCTAGACTTTTTGAATTTAAATAAAGTACTTCATTCAGTTCAAACTCCAGTTGAAGTCCTTGCATTCACTTACCCTTGGGAAAGGTATTAATCTATTTCTTCCCTCCAGTTATGGACAGACTGGGATCTATTACCTTGGCTGGCAACCAGTCTATTGCAGAAAGCAATGGTGATCTACTGTGAGATAATCTTCTGCCCAGTCAGTCAGGTCTCTTTTGAGACATGATCACCCTAAGTGTGTATCATGTATGGCACTTAACTGACTGACTTCATTGCTAGCAAGTCTTCATGATTTTACAGTTGAAATTGCCAAATGAAACCATAAGTTCTTTGTTTAGCAGTTTTTTCTCTTGCACGTTTTGCTTGAGAAACTCTTTTTCAATTTCTTGCTTTCCAAGTTTTATCTTTATTCAGTCAGTTAAGTGCCATACGTGATACATGCTTGGGTGATCATGTCTCGAAAGAGACATGACTGACTGGGCAAAAGATTATCCCGCAGTAGGTTGCCATTGCTTTCTGCGGTAGACTGGTTGCCAACCAAGGCTATAGAACCCAATCTGTCCTGTTATTTAACCCATAACTGGAAGGAATAGACAGATTAATACCTTTCCCAAGGGTATTTGCACGTAAGTGAATGCAATGAATTCGGCTGGAATTCGAACTAGGTACACCGATTTCTCGTTCCGAGCCGATATCCAATGCACCACAACGCATATCCTTTATCTTTATTAGGACCACCATAAAAAAGGGTCAAAAGTTATCTCCCCTGTACCAGTCAAGGGCGTCCATTCCCCAGCTAATAGGTGCATTCTGGGAGACAACAAAAAGAAAAGACTTCTGGTAGGGACCAGCAACATGGCATGCAGAACTTTGCCAGGCTCTCTATAACCACATCCTTATTCAACATCCACAACTGTTTGCTGTACCATTGTTTTTACAATAATAAATTCCCTAGTTATTTCCAATACCTGGTGAGTGTGTCATTTTTCCATAACCGTTTTGTCATGTTAAAAACATAACAATCTCCAAAAAATATAAATGCAATGTTGATTGTTATCTTCTGCCTTCTTAATTCTTCTTCTTTTATTTTTATTTTTCATTAATAATTTTTTTCTTTTTTTTCATATTTTCCCACACTCCTTGATTCTTAGTGGCTTTATTGCCTTTCTTGAAATTAAATGATTGCCGAATATATATAAAGTTTGAAAGATATTTTTCTTTTTATAGTCGATTTCAAGGAATAAAAA